>WBNH01008839.1:89999-168436 GCA_013401255.1 Urocolius indicus | reverse complement strand
CCCCTTGTCCTGTCGTTGGACACCGCAGAAAAAAGTGCTTCTCCATTCTTCTGACACTCACCTTTTAAGTACTTACAAGCGTTGAAGAGGTTTGCCTTTAGTCTTTTCCAGGCTAAACAGCTAAAACCAGCTAAACTGCACCAAATCCTGCAGCCTTTCCTCATAAGACAGATGTTCCAGTAAAGCTTTGTCTCCAAGCAAATATAAATGTTGCTTAAATCCTACTCCTCCATCCCTTTTTTTTCAATTTAAAGTCATGCATTCAAATGCTTCTGCCTGAAAGTCCCTGTTCTCTTTTTCAGGTGATCTTTGCTACAACATAATCTGTAAAGATGTTGAAGTTCAAATGTGGTGCCCGAAATGCGGTAGAGACAGGACCGATGGAGCCCATCACCAGCCGAGTTTCTCGGCTAAATCTGCTCTTTCAGGTAAAGAACAGTTGGCCTGGGATTAGCTAATCAGAGAGGCTCCTTCTGTGTTGACATCTCCCTGGCTGTCAAAATACAGTTGTGCTTCTTTGTGTGGATGCTCAAAGTGTGCCTGTGTGGTTCACTGGAGGAAAGGGATAGCTGGTGGAGGTTCAAAGTGTGCATCTAGTTTGCACAAAGGTCGGTAGATAGTAGTTGGTCTTAGATTTTTGTGCATCTGTTTTAGCCTGAGGGTGTTTTCCCACGTAAAGATGGAATATTGAGTTCTGTGTCCTCTAGTCTGCAGGTGTTTTTATCGATCACGTAGCTGAGGGTTTGTCATCAGATGGATTTACCTAAATAGATGCTGTTTGATCATCTGAGGTTCAGCACCTTTTCTTTCTAGAGCTAATGTCAATACTGATTGCTTAAACTATTTGTACCATGAGAAAACACGCATGGTATAATGTCAGTAAAAAAGCCAGTCAGATCAGAGGCATCAATAGGATGTAGATAGTTTCAAGAAAGCTGTGATTTGACCAAATCCTGCAGCCTTTGGGATTGCTTTGTCTAAAAGCAAAATACCTGTGGCAGCTATCACAGGCAGACACAGCGAGTTGAGATATTTACCCCACGCCTCTGTGTCATTTGTCTAATTTCTGAGGTAGTGATTTTTAAATGGATAATATATAATCTGCTCTATACATATGTTATTGATGTGAGGCTGTTCATTGTTGTCTGAGACTCCATCTGCTGTTGCTTCTTTTATTTTCCAGGGGAAGCCACTCTTTGTGACTCAACAGCAGATGTCTCCTCTCTCCCGGGAAGGCATCCTTGATTCCTTATTTGTTCTTTTTGAAGAATGCAGGAACCCTGCTTTAATGAAATTGAAACATGTTGGCAACTTTGTCAAGAAGTGTAAGTTTGTTCAGACTCGTTTTCAGGTGTCGTTTTAAAAGACGGTTCTTAAGGATCTGAATGTTTAAATAATGCTCTAGTTGCTTTGATCCATTAATGGTTGTAACCCAGGACTTTGAGCATCTGACTTTTTGTTGGCAGACTCAACGTTGCAGAGGGGATCTTGGCAGTCTTAGCAAGGCTTTGTTCACATCCCAAAGACCAATTGTGAGTGGCTTTGGAAGTGCTGTGACTCGAATGTGCATCCTTCTTAGTCTGAACTATATTTATAGCTGAGTAGGCACTTTAAAAGTGTCTATGTACTGCATACAGCAAAGCTCCAAGTATGCACAATAGAAAGATGTCAGAAGCTGAGGGCAAGACTGATGAGGAAAAAAAAAAGTAAATCTGGAGAGGATCTTGTTGATTCTTGGCTCTTTGAGCTTGTAGTGATCTTTGGGATTTGCATGTGTTACGTGAGTTTTGCACGTGTAGCAGGTAATTCTGTACTTCATAACTATAATTTCTGGTGGAGTAAATATGTTACTGACAACGTGCTCAGATTCTGTCAGGGGAAAAGGAAAAAGAAAGGTTAATCAATTATTCTAGTAAGATATCCTCGAAAGCCATTTGATTAAAAGTAACTTATCATGCCCTCTATGACAGTTCCAACGGTTTCTAGATATTATTAGCAGAGAGTAATTTTCTGCTAGTCTGAAGAATTTTTAGAACAATCTACCCAGAACAATTGATTATCAGAGTGCATGCTGGTTTCAAGTAGTCAATGGAAAACTTGAACTGAATTATCTGAAAGAAATGTCTACAGTTGTTAGCCAATAGACTAGTGCCTCCCACAGGCAGAGGAGAAAAGCCTGCCACTGGGCTGAAGAACTCAGCTGAGCAAAGGATGCACTGAGAGAATGCACTCTGAATTGGTAAGAGATGGCTGGAAAGAAATTAGGAAGAGGCTATCAGCCTATGATGTTATGAATGGGACAGAATTATGGTTGCTATGGGAACTGCCTTAACGTTTCCTGATTCTTTTGTATGTACCATATTTCAGTCTTAACTATGCATTAACAGCCTTTTCCTAGCTCGTATGCATACTGGGGTATTTTTAAGAAGCATATTCTGGAATGATTGAACATTTCTGGAGAGTGGAACTAAATGCTTTTGGGTTTTTATTTTGGTTTATTATTATTTGATGTCTTTGTTACAAACTGCCCGTTGGTCAGTGTAAAAATAAGTGATTTCTCTTTATAGATGCAGAAACTATAGCTGAATTAAGGGAACTGCAACCCAGTGTGAAGGATTTTGAAGTCAAGAGTGTGGTTGGCTGTGGTCACTTTGCAGATGTAAAAGTAGTAAAAGAGAAAGTTACTGGTGATGTGTATGCCATGAAGGTGATGAGCAAGGAGTCCTTACTGGCCCAGGAGCACGTATGTATATTTTTCTGTTATGACAGTAGAACGATCAGTTACAAAGTGTTGAATCTTTTCCTTTTGTCCCTACTATTAGAACAGAGTTAAAAGTGTATCTTAAGGTGGTCATTCCTCCCTCTCAAGTGAAGTAACGCATTTGTGGGTAGTTTTGCTGTGTTTAAAAGCCATTGTCATAGAACATATCTATGGGGTGAGGTGCCATTTAAACCAAAAAATGACCTTTGTCTTAAAGAGCTTACCAGCTACTTGTGAGACAAGAAAAAACAGATGAAGAAGTTACTGGATCAATATCAATCAGCTTGATGATGGCTTGAATTTTCAGGCAATCTATTCATTAAGTTTGGGTTATTTTTTATTTTAAAGAGCTATGTAGAATGTCAAGAGTGGGTGTGAAGGCAAACTGTGGTGACTGGATTTTTATGGAGAGCCTCTCACTAGCTTGAGAAATGTGTTACTTGAAAACTTAAAAAAGAAATAATGGAGTTTATTATCATAGTTTGGTGAGAAAAAAGAAGTTAATCTTTTACTGACATGAGATGACAAGTAGGACAGAGATATTCCATGAAAGACCACATGAATTCGTACAGCAATATCTGCATCAGTTGTTCCCATTCTATGGTGCAGTTAGGCTGCTCCTGAGGTCCCTGCCTGAGGTCCCTTTGCATTGTTTGTGGCTATCAGAACTGAAGAGAAACTAAAATTATTCTGACTCTGGCATATGTTGACAAGAAAGCAAAATATGATACTACCCTCAATATGATACTTGTTGCATCTTGTTGAGTATAGATCAGTGAAAGCAGGGAATGTTGATCTGAATTAACTTGTAGTATCTCTGTAATAAAATTAGCTTCTTGTTGTCAGGTTGCACATCTGAATAATTAAATAGTTGCTAGAGGATGATTTCAAGAAAGCCTTGTATTTTAATGTCTCACAATGAATTTGTTACTGAATTAACTGTAAAATGCTTCCCTATAATTGTTCTAGCTTCTTTTCTGCTTGTCTGATTAGTTTGAGATTAGTTTTATTTTATTAGGGCCAGTCCAGGTGAGGTCAGCCGAGGTTGCACACCAGGCTGGTAGATGCCTCACCAATTTGAAAGGGAAGCTGGCCTTTGCTGCAGGGACTCTTTGGTTGAAAGCAAGCTAGACAGCAAAAGATGGGAGGGGAGGGAAAATGCAAAGGAGTAAAATGCCTTTTTTAAAGGTGCACATTACAAGGAGGTGGCATTTAATAAGTTCTGTGTAAATTTTTTTGGTGATGTGTACCTTTGGCACAGACTCAAATCTTTCTAAAACTAGGGGATTCTAATGTATTCTGACTCGTTTTCCTCCCGATAGAACTGAACACTTCTTTTTTTTGTAGGTGTCATTTTTTGAGGAAGAACGCAGTATATTATCTCAGAGCACAAGCCCCTGGATTCCACAGTTGCAATATGCATTTCAAGACAAGAAAAATCTCTACTTGGTAATGCTTAGTCTTTGTTTCCTTTCTCCTCTGTTGAGCACTATTGCCATTGTTGTTGAAGAACAATGTGATGGTTGAAATGTGCTCATCTTCCTTTAGTTTTCTGCATTACCTACCACTGTTTGATATGTGACTGGTGTAATACAGAGAATTTGAATGGAATGTCTTTTGTGTATATGAACTATATCTGTTACTTTAAAATGTTACGTAGGTTATGGAGTATCAGCCTGGAGGGGACTTGCTATCACTCTTAAACCGATATGAGGACCAACTAGATGAGAGCATGGTGCAGTTTTATCTTGCTGAGCTGGTTTTAGCCATTCACAGTGTCCATCAGATGGGTTATGTACACAGGTAGGTAAAAATTGCTTTGTGTTGCACATGATATTTAATCAGTATCATTCCAGAAAAAGTGTTCTGGAATGATGTGTTCCTGGGAGGTTTTTATACTGTCCTCTTTCAGGACAATATTTTCCATGCTGTATCAAAAGGGAAGATTAGAAAATTAATCAGCCTCTAACTATAATTGTAGCTAAAGGCATTAACTTTGATGTAAAGTTCAAACTAATATCAAGAAGAGATTGTTACATATATTTTCTGGAGGCTTAGTAAAAAGAAGCCTTAAGGTTGCACTATAGAAATCCAATCTTTTCCAGAGATTTTAGCACCAATAGTATGAGAAATTAGTGTAGTTGTTGAAACTTCTTGTGTGCTGATTGGTGAGCAGGGCAGGACAGGATGTTGGAGGAGTTAAATATCACAGAGTTTCCTAAAGATCAGATCAAGGCTTGAAGGCTGTTACTGCATGCATTTTGAAGTCATGTTGGCAGTGTTAGGTTAGTAGTTGGGCTTGATGGTCTTAAAGGTTTTGTCCAACCAGATGGATTCTGTGATTCTGTGATTCATCCAGTTATTCCATTCTGTGGCTTTGGAAATGTTATGAAGTATTTTGTGTTCCAAGCAGCTGTAGTGGCTGCACTTCGAGCATAAGCTGTGGCTTTCTAATGCAGGGTAGCTGCCTGGATTTGAAAGATGTACAGGAGAAGTTGAGAGGAAATATGGGAAGAAAGCTACATAATACTTCACTGTAACTCAATTACACTGTAGTCAAGGTGTGAAACCACCTTCTCTTTCCATTTTCTGTCTATAATTATTATCTTTCCATGAAATAAAAGAAACTTCCCTTGGAAATTTCCCTTTGTTCATATTTGCTTGGAAACGCAGCAACAGCTGGAAGACTCCCACTTGTTAAGGTTTTGTGCAACTGAGCACACAGTTGAGTGGCACTGAAGAGGGAAATCCTACTGTCTAAATGTGACAGTGGGGAACGGTATGGAAAGGTGTTGATTGCTTTCCTCTTGCTTGCAGAGATATCAAACCAGAGAATATTCTCATTGACCGAACAGGACACATTAAACTGGTGGACTTTGGGTCTGCTGCCAAAATGACAGTGAACAAAACGGTAATAACATGGATTTAAACCTTTTTTATGGTTTGTTTGGCTAGTCCAGTTAGAAGGGGAAAACTCACTTTTATATCTGTTCCTTCCTTACACCATGTTCTTCTGCCCTTGTTGTCCAATATGGAATCTGTTCACAATTCGCAATGTTTTTCCATTTATGAAAGGCTTTTCAAACATGAGATCAAGTGTCTTTTGCAGATCTTAGTAGAAACATATTTGCTTATTTATTCTTTAATAAGTAAGGTGAAGGCAAGTCTACTTTCTCATGGTGCTGCACTACAGCATAAAACCATACTTTAGAGATTCTTACAACTGATAGGTGCTGTGTTTCAAGAGGGATGTGGATTTATGATTATTTTTAAGATCACAATGAACAGAAAGTGCTGTAATTTCACTTGATGTGTCTTTACTTCTAGGTGAATGCCAAGCTACCTGTTGGCACACCTGACTACATGGCACCAGAAATGCTGACGGGGTTGAATGGGGATGGCAAAGCTTCTTATGGTGCAGAATGTGACTGGTGGTCACTGGGAGTCATTGCATATGAAATGATTTATGGAAGATCTCCATTTACTGAAGGGACTTCAGCAAAAACTTTCAATAACATCATGAACTTCCAGGTAGTGAGAACTGTCTTGTTTAACTCTTCTATTTGTGTATGTCTTTAGCCATTGTTCAGCATAAGATGGTGAGCTGGGACTATGTCTGATGGGGAGTGCTTGTACCTATGTTGCTGTCTTTCCTGCAGTAAATGCAGATAAAAGCCCATTTGTATGTGTTTGTATGCTATAAACATTTACCCTTTGTTCCTGACAGAACTATGAAACTTAATTTGCTGTTCTAGGACTGTTTTCCTACTGAGCAGAAATCCTTTTCTTTCTAATGCAGAGATTTCTGAAGTTCCCAGAGGATGTGAAAGTTAGTAGTGAATGTCTTGATCTGCTCCAGAGCCTGCTTTGTGGGCAGAAAGAGAGGCTGGATTATGAGGGACTCTGCTGCCATCCATTTTTCTCCAAAATTGACTGGAATAATATTCGTAACTGTAAGTAGAATAAGCCTGTGTTTATAGACAATTCCTGTTTCTTTGGGTAACATGAAAATTTGTACAGTGCAGGTATTTGTGATTGAACTGAGTAATTATTCATAATGAAACAGGACTTTGGCTTTTGGATAGGACAAGTTAATATCTCTCAGGTGAAAATTCTAAGGTGAAATATACTACAGACACTAGACTGGAAAATCCAGATGGTCCTTTCTGTGTCCTTCCTCAGATTAAAATGCATCAGTGTGTTCTTTCAGACCTTTTCACAGAATCATAGAATCACAGAATGGTGGGGGTTGGAAGCGACCTTTAGAGGTCATCTCAGTCAAACTCCCCTACTAAAGCAGATCCCTCCTGGATCAGGTCACACAGGAATGTGTCCAGGTGGGTTTTGAAGACCTCAAGAGGAGCTTCCACACCTTTGTCAGGGCCTCCTCACCTCAATACTGAAATAGTTTTTCCTTATGTTTAAATAGAACTTTTTGTGTTCCAGCGTCTTTCCATTATCCTTTGTTCTGTTACTAGATACAACAGAAAAAAGTGCTGCCCCAACCTCCTGACATCCACCATTGAGATATTTGTAACTATTAATGAGATTCTCCCTCAGCCTTCTCTTCTCCAGGCTGAGCAGCCCCAAGTCTCACAGCCCTTCCTAGTAACGAAGATGTTCCACTCCCCTCAGCATCTTGGTGGCCCTGCACTGGCCTCTCTCCAGCAGTTCCCTGTCCCTCTTGAGCTGGGGATCCCAGAACTGGACAGGACTCCAGATGAAGCCTCACCAGGGCAGTGCAGAGGGGAAGAAGAACCTCCTTCCACCTGCTGCCCACACTCTTCTTGATGCATCCCAGAATGCTATTGGGGAGGTCAATTTGCTTAATTGTGGCTTAATCTCAATATTTTCTGTTATATCTTCAGCTTTTTCTCTTTCATTGCTTGTGATCTGCCTTTATTTAAGTTTGGGTTTTTTTTTAGTTCCTGATAAAATGTCAGCAGTCATCAGGGCCCTTGAGTTTGGCTAATATCTGACTCTTTTTTTTCAGTCAAAGATCAGTTCATTCCACTAGGAACAGAATAAAACCAGTGAAGCAGGTTATTTTCCATGCAGAAAAATGTTTATAATAATACTATAGAATCAATAGAATTTAGTATTTGGAAGTACTGAGCAGCAGCTCCATGGCAAAAGTAAATGTTCCAGAGATCATCAGTGATCTCTGTATGAGTGCCTGCCTTGTGTTGGATAGTATTTTAAATTATCTGGACTGTAAGATTATCTGGGCAAGGAACACATCTGCCTTATATTCTTTATCAAATACACTGTAAGAGCAATGATTGTGCTCCATTTTCCATGACAAATTGCCAAGCCAGTGCTTCTACTTTTGATGACTATCTCAGCGCTTCAGCTGTCAGCTCCACAGAATGTTTACTCACTCTTCTGTTGATTCATTAGTTTTGAACTTGTGGAGCTGCTGTTCTGTTAAATTCCATTGTTTCTGCACTTTGAGAGCCATTGGCTCTCCAATCTTTTTCGTCATTTTAGCATACATTTCCCAGACTTCAGCTCACTCTGCCTTCTCTGCCCAGAGCCCTGCCTAAGCCATTGGTTTCCATTTCTGAAGGTTTTTGTATTGCATTTGTACCACATCATTTCAGATCTGGAAAAAAATGGCATGTGAGCGTCTGTTCTGGTGTTTCTTTGGCAATTGTCTGTCCACTAGTCACATAACTGCATAAGTTAATTGTTTTGCCACACATGTGACAAGAGTGATGCTGAGGGACAAGCTGTAGGCAGCCTTGACGTTGTTATAATGTTGAAAGGATATTTGGGATTTAAAAAAATCCCATTTCTGTCTGCAGCTGGCCAGTGGATTACATCATTCCCTGTAATATCTGGACCTACCTACTGTGAAGATTCTTGCAGTTTTGACCCCTGACTTGGTTATTATGTCTCATACTTCATAAAACCCCACTGTAACTAGCACAAAACACAGCAGTCCTCTTGCTTTTAGTAGCAGATTCAATGTATCACCTATTGCTTCACTCTCTGCAGTGGTTCTCCGTTTGCTGGTGTATTCAAGGCAGTGTCACTGTCATTCTATTCAAAACTCTTGTTGAGTTCGACCTGGGCTATCTTAAAAGCTAAAGGTTTCTTTCATATCTTGACCTCTGCTGATAGTGGTGTTCAACTGGAGCAATGGCAACCAGAGAAAAATTAAGGAACTACTGAGTGCTGGAAGAGGTTACAGGATTTCAATTTAGATTAAAGAATCTCACTCAAGTTAATCTGGTGTGTCCAGGTGTGGGTATGGGATGTTAGACTCGTTGATCTTAAAGGTCTTTTCCAACCTAAATGATTCCAGGATTGTTAAATGTATTCTGTGTCAGCACAGACTTTCCTCTAGTGTACAAAAGCAGTGACGTTATTTCTGTCTCAGACTGAGAAAGGTAGGGGAAAAAATTGGTATCCTTGCCTTTCAGGTATTTAAATTACCATGCTGGGAACTCAAGGGTAACCATTCTTAATACACAGGTTTTAGTTAAGGGATTTTTCAATGTTACATTTTGTTGTTATGGTAACCTACGAAACACTTTTCAGTAAACCCCTTCCCAAAAGACAGTTGCCTGTAAATTCCTCCCAACTTCCTTGGATTCCAGAAGCATGTGTCTATAGAAGCAACTCTTTAAGTGACAGAAGCAGAACCATTAAATTGTACTGAAACATATTTATAGATTCTGCTTTTTAATGACTTCTAAAGCTTCTTAAAAAAAGAAATCCCCCAAACCAGGGAAGATGTTAAGATAATGTTGTATAGATTGGTTAGAAGTGGTGTAATGCCTTTTTTTAAAGTGGTCTTAGAGAAAACAGCCTTGAATTACATAACTTGGACTTTTAATTTTGTTTTTCTGCCATAACACTTTACTCAAACAGGCCTTTCAAAGCCTGAGGAAGACTAGTGCCTAACCTACTTAAAAAGGCTGTGTGGATGCATTTTCTCAGAAGGCATGTACAGATCACCCTGCAGTTCAAGAAAAGACACGATTTGATTCTGAAGAAGTGTTCTGTATTTCCTTTACATTTCCCATTTGAGTTCAGCCTTTCCCTGTCCCAGGGGAAGCGCAGTATCTCTTCTCTGAATTTACATGAAAATGTTTTGAAAGGATGGAAAGACCTAGTTAAGGCAATGTTCCTTCAACTACTCATAAATACACATACTAGGGCAGAGTTTAAAAAAGAACCCAAACCCTTCTTTCCATGAGAGACATTTAATCTAATGCTAAAGGAGAAGCTGGTTGAAGCACTGCAGTGTGTGTGTGTGTGGTGGGTTTGGCTGGTGCTTTCTTCTTTCCTTTCTTCTTTTTTTTTTTTTTTTTAATCTTAGCAACCTACAACACCCCCTTTTCCTCTGAAAGTCATTCTTTGGAACAGATGGAAGAGGGTTACATCCTTCCACAAGTGGGGAGGTATCTAGGCAAGCAATTGGCTTTATTAAACACATACAGTTCTCCGCAAGATACTTTAAATGGTAAACAGAAGATGGATGTTCGTGTGTAGCATTTCGGAGCCAAAAAGAGAGGTCTTCATCCCCAACTGCTTTGTATGAGTAGAAGCATTGGGTTTACTGTCTTTCTGAGTAACAGGTTTGTCTCCCTTTTGGGTGAGCCTGAAAAAAGTGCAGATTTTTCACCTTGTCATATGCGATGGCATGGTTTGAACATTTAGTTCTCAGAGGCTTATCTTGACCTCCATTAAAGAATTTTTTCTGTTAAAGAAGAAACTGATAAGCACATCAGTGCATTTGCATTTGCCAGTCTTCTTCTTGTTCTGAAAATACTGGAGTTGTGTGACAGTCCTCTTGATTTTAGGCAAGAACTAGTAATTTAACTAGAGATTATGTCACCACATGACCTACATTTGAGAACAAAATTGCTCATCTGTTGCAGCTTGTTTTTACAGGACTGCTCCATGTATTCTGCAGATATTTTGGACATCAGACAAAGGACTCCTTAGTCTTAGGAATAAAGGACCCTGAAGAAGCTACCAAATAATTAACTGAATCAGGCAGGAGGGATCTAGAGTTGTTTTGGTTTCTTTTCTTAAAGATATTCCCTCTTACCTCAAGTGACTTGTTTTCTTTCCCGTGTTCTGAAACTTCTGAAGATCTACTCCTGACCTTCAGTTGCTGTTGGCAGTTCAGAACTACTTCACATACATCTCGAGGTGTTTTAGTTGAATAATTCTTCTAAGTTTTCTTTTTAGTTGCTACTATTTCTTGATACAAATACTGTAACAAGGTTATACTGAAAAGTTGCAGAGTTTTTGGACTCTCAGTCATTGATTTAATACAAAATAGAGGGCAAATGGTTTTTTCATTGTTTTTTATTCTAGTGATTGCAATTTCTCTTCTTGCTTCACATCTTTTATTAAACATTAGAGGAAACCAAAGTATAAAATACTGTGCTCTTTAAACTAGTTTCTTGCCACCCCCAAAGGTTTGTTGTCTTGCATTCAGTTTTATCTTCTTGCACCCATTGTTCCCCTATTGAGTGCTTCTCATCTTTTTTATGTGCATGATGATCTTGGACATATTTAAATTAGAATTTCTTTTTTGCATGTGGTTTGACTAGGAATTTGTGTTAAGAGGAAAGACTTTCTCTTTAATTCCAAGGGCTTGAAGATGACTTTTAAGATCTTCTTAGCTAATTTCTGGTAAGAAGCAAGGTGCTAGATCTCTCTTTCAAAGATGAGGTTATCTGTCAAATGTGAGGAGTCTATAACATGGCTGTTATACCATTAGAAAAAGGCAGCTATGTTAGTTTTTGCTACCTCTTTAAGAAAGATTCTAGACTTCCCCAGATGAAGTGAACGTTTTTCTGTTTTCTCTATTACTTTACTTCATAGATGATGCTAAAAACCCCATAACAACCCCTTTCTGTAAAAGGATATGCAAAGTTCTTTCAGCAGAGGTCCTAAGCTAAAAAATATTAATTCCTGAACTTATCCTTCTCTGCTGTGATTTAGCTCTCCCTTTGGGCTTGTATTTACATTAAAGATGATATACTTAGAAACTGTTTTCTGTTGCTTCTCTATTTTTAATCATTAAGAGGATATGAAGGGTAGCTGGACATTAGCCTGACATTAAGTGAGTTTTCAAAAAAATACAGATCCTAATCAACAATCTGTATTCTAAAATGATGTTTACAGTACATGACTGTCAGTGTTCTATTTGATCTAAATTTGTATTATAGCCAATAAAAGAGCAGGAATTAATACATTTATGATATTGACAGAAAATGGAAATGTTCTGGAGTCAATAAATAAAACTGCTTACTGCAGAACCTATCTAATTTGTATATTTTCCTCATTTATCTCGTTGTAATGTACTTGGAAGTACTGTATGGGAGCAGCATCCTACCTGCTTCATGGAATTTCTTCTTGCTTCCCTGCTTGGGAGCAGCGTCAGAAGGGCTCCTCAGGGAGCTGCTAACAAAACCTTCATGTGTAGCTGGGATTTGGCAGTTTATACAGACAGATTCTAAATTTTATTTCTGGCTGTTAATGCTGATCTGGTGGGTAGTTTAAGCATACATTTGTCTAGAGAATGAAGAGTTAAAATGCGGGCTGTGAAAGGCTTTGGCAACCTAGAGGGAGCTAGCAAACTCCAGCCGTGACTCATTCTGCCTGTGTCAGTCAGATAAGCATCAGCATCTGTCACGAATGCAGGCAGGTAGGGTTAAACTCAGAGCATGCAGAGAGTGAGGAGCAGGGAGTCTGCACTGCAGGGGTTGAAATGTTTGTTCCCGGTTCTTCAATTCTCATCAGCCCTTCAGCTACAGGAGATCTATACTGGATCCATGGTAACGGTTTTAGCACACTACACTTCTATCAGCCTGTGACAATGGGCTGTGTTCTAGTTGCCCACTGAAGAGCTGTCTCCTTTATAGAGCAAAAAAGGGATTAGTAGATTTCCAGTGAATGAGGACCTGAGGGATGAAATAAATTTTACCAAACCCCACCTAGACAAGGGGATTTAATGATATAGGAATCGCACAGCAGGCTTTTGCATTCATTCCTCTTACACGGAGCCAAGCCAGCAGGTAGCTTGGGTGCTGCACATCAGCTGAGAGGAACTTGTTCTTTTGTTCTGTTGGTTAATTAGACTGAACCAGAGACGAGAAAATCAGCTGAAATTAAACAAGTGCTTAACAAGTTAAGTGGCACCAACTTGGAAACTGCAGTAACAAATACATTGTAATTCCTGCTATTTGTACATCTCTTCAGAGCTGATTGTAACAGAGCCAGACTGCAGTGGTGTCCCGACTAGAGTTTCAAATCTTTAGCAAGCTCTTTTAGAGTAAGAAAAATCTTCCATTTCTTCTCTTCCTATACATCAATTAGGTTCTAGTAGCTATAGCTTATTAGAATCTTCCAGGAGAAAGACCAGTTTGATGTTGATGAGAAGCCTGTGCTGGGAAGATTCATGGTAGTGTTGAAGGGTAGATCTATCCCTTAGCTGACTAGCAAAGGATCAGGCCACATTCTCATGTAGTGTCACTAATTGCATAGGTTGGAAACATTTTATTTTTCTAGATGAATTGGAATTGTATTACTTTTGGCTATATTACAGTGATTCTTTTCTTAGCCTGGTGCTTTGATTTAATTCAATGTATATGTTTAAAAACATCCCCTCAAACTGAAGAAAAACCCAAACCAACAATGTCAAATCCCCAATCTGAAACTCAGTTTAATCAGTGTGGGAGACATTTCTGCCTGCAGAGTGGTAGCCATGTTGGTAGCTTAAGGGTTAATCTCTTGTTGCTGTAATACGATTTGAGAGCAGCAGCTCAGTCTGCTTGTGTTAGCAAGATTAAAAGCAGGAGCTGCAGTGCCATTGCAAGCACTGAATGAGTGGGACTGTTACAGAGTGAACTGTAGCTGAATTTTGTCTTTTCTTCTTGCTTTTTATTCACCAGCTCCTCCCCCCTTCGTTCCTACTCTCAAGTCTGACGATGACACCTCAAATTTTGATGAACCAGAGAAGAATTCGCGGGTTTTATCCTCTACGCGGCAGTTGAACCCAGGAGGCTTCTCGGGGGAAGATTTGCCGTTTGTGGGGTTTTCATTCATCAAGGCATTAGGCATCCTCAGATCTGAGTAAGTAGGAATTATTGCTTAGGTGGCCAGGATCACTGGAAAAATGTGAAGGTTTGTTACAGTGAGGATGGCGGGGGGATGTGTGTGGAAAAGCTGTTTTTACTGGACTGTACTCTGCTTTAGTGAAGCTGCCAGATTCTGGCTTTATCTGTTGCTGCTGTGACTTATGCATGTCCTACTGATCTGAGATTATTTTGGGGATGAGGAGGAGGGAATGGAATGGAAACATTGATTCTAAGCCAGTAATTGTTTAAATTGTTGTTAAAATACTTTGAATTAGTTGTTAATTAATTAGCTGTTAATGAGGGAGCAGTAGGTGACTGCATGTCTGGTACTGCAGGTCCCTGAAAGAAGGAGAATACTGAGGAGTTCACAGATGGAAAAAAAGGGGGGGATGTTATTTTACTGGGTCAGAGAGTGGGCATCAAGTGCTTGGGATGTGTAAGGCTGAATCAGTGATCCACAGAAATGGAGCTCCACTGATCTGGGAATGTGCAGTGATGGGTCAGTGGATAAGAGAAGAAGCTTCATAGCAGCTGACTGTGCTGTTGGGTCAAGTTAAATATGAAGACTGGCCATTACTGTATTGTGTGTTAAGAGACTGGAGATTCAGATGAAGTATGCAGGCTATCTGTGGAGGGTAAAGATCTAGAAAAAAAGGGTTTCAGTTGAAAGGAAACATGCTTTCTGAGAGAATGGAGTCAGAGCAAAGGAAGAATATAAACAGCATGACATAAACGGTGTTGTGGTGGGTGGCTGATTTCTGATGACAGAGCTATTGAAAAAGTATTAGTGCAGTATGCTAAGTTGAGGAGTCCTTACCTCAGTATCTTGAGGCCTCTCAGGAATGCAATGGCTTTCGCTGGGTTAGTGACTCAATGCACTAAGGCTCTGTGTTTTCCTGTCAACAATTGTTCATTGCTGCTAGTTAGTTCCCTTAAGGGACCTTGTTGTCAATCTGTCTTAGTCAAGTTTTCATTTTTTGTCATATTGGTTGTGATAGTTGCTCTGCAGTAAGTGTGTAACCAAATCTGATGATACTGTTGACATCTTTGATCTTGCCCACACTGTGAATCAAGGTTATGTGATGCTTATGCCAGTAATAAAAAGGGAATCTTGGACTGTCCCTCCTCAGCAGAGTTGTTTTTATGACAAAAGGGAGAGAGGGCATAACAAAAAATGTATTCTCTTGATGAAATGATATAATATTGTCAGCAGAATTAGGAAAAAGGAATGTTATATCTGTAGATACCTGGGGTTAAAATCTATCTTAATTTAGAAGTGCAATAACTTGCAGTATTATCTTTTCTGCCTGGGGAACTGCAATCTATCTCTCAAGGCTACATGACCATTCATGTAACAGCCAGAGAGTCTCAACAGTGACCATTTATGTACGGTACAATGTATATGTAATTGGGGCCAAGGACTGGAACTGGAGAGGAGGGTTAGATAAAGTCTCAGGAACCATGGTGTAACTGTGCTGGAGATTGAGGCAGAAAAGTAATATAGATTTAGTAGATGGATTGAGGTACTTTCTTTGTAGGGCTAGTACTGAAAATATGTGTTGGGGTCATATTTGAATTTTGGTAAGAGATGAGAAGGGTTACAGCAAAAGAATACAGAGATTAATGTACTCTGGAGAAATTTTGACTGAAGTAAAATTTCTGCTTGGCGTGGCCTGTTTTTTTTCCAAGCTGGAACACAAAGACAGAATGTACTTATTTTTCCCCCCAAATAATTTTAATTTAAGTAGCTCTTAGTGTTTGCTTTTCTTGAATGAGACCTCGATCAATGCACTTTGATATTTTTAGCAGCGAAGACTGACATTTTGTTCTAAGAAGGTATGGCAAAGAGTGTGTGGAGACTTCAAAATGTCTGTATTTAAATAATGCAGTGACCAGTTTATTCTCAATATCACTGCAACACTGGGTCATAAAGATAACTTCTTATTAATAAAATATTGTGTGTTGTATGTTTTCCTTGGAGAAATAGAGTACTGTTTCTGTCCACACTAGCTTGAATATCAAATTCTAGATGGGGAAGAGAACAGCAAATGAAGGGTGGGCTTCTCTGGTGCAAACCTTGAGATGTCTTCTCTGGAATGTCCTAAGGCATCAAGTTTATTGGTCCAGAATTTTTCTTAAAATCTTTCCTGTGAAAGTCTAACCCTTATGGTTGCTAAGTGATGCAGATCTGTTTTCCTGTGTCTGCAGCACGATAGCTGTAATGCCTCTAGTGCTGCTCACAGTTAGGCCAGGCAACTGCAGCGTACCATTAACAAGGTCCTTGAAACTTTCATTGCGTTTAATTTGAGGGCAGTGAAGCTATGAAGTTTAGGGTTATACTCTTGCCCTTGTTCACTGGACAGTAAAAAGCCATAGCTGAGCTAGGAATTTCAAATACTTCAGTGAAAAGGCAGTTAAAAAAATGGATGGAAGGATAAAAGAAGTTGTCTTTTTCATTCTGTTTCTCCTAGCCACTTAGGGTTAGAAGGGTTCACCCAAGTCACTTAGTCTTGTTGCCAGAAGTTATATTGTTGGTGTGTAGCTTAGAAGCGTCCATTGAATTAAAATGTTCCCTATGTTGCCCAACACCATGAATTTTGGGAAGAATCTGTTGACCCTAAAACAAATGTAAGATTTAAGAGAAGAGCAAAAGTCACGACGATCATGTGTGAAGCATTCAGGAGAAATGAAGGGCATTGCTTATGTCATAGGTTCCTGTGCTAGACAAATGTTTGGTAAATAAATCTCCTACGTAATTCTAAGAACCAGGATCAGCCTGCAGAGAAGGACCAGCTAACTACTTCTCACATCAAGGCCTCTGATATGAGGGAGAAATGCCTGCCTGACTGCAAATTTGGCTGCTGGCTTGGCTGCGAGCATGTGACTGTGACAAGGTAGCAGGCAACTGAGAGTTTAATTCCATTAAAAGCCAGCCCCACCTTACTTCCTGTCCCTAGCTGTGGCTGGTCTACAGTGCCTAGAACTAAGTGAGAAAAACCCTTAGATGCCAGAAACATGCATCAAGTGGTGAAAGAAAATTGTTCTTGTCCTTTGCAGGTGACTAGCAGAAACCCTAAGATATGAGAGAAATGCAAGGCTAACCAAATGCACCAAAATAGCTGATAGAAATGAAAACCTAATAAAATATTCCAAAATATTCCAAAATAACCAATTCACAAAACCACCCTAATCACAAATTACAGTTCATGATGTAAATGTTTCCCTGCCTCTGTCCTCTATTAGCTTGGAGTAAGGAACTCAAGGGGCTTGACTATTTATGGCACAAAAACTGAGGTGAATATAAAATACTTGCTAAAGGGGACCCAGGGATCTACTGACAGGCAAGGCTGAGTGTGGGGCTGGTACCTAATTTCAGTTGCTGATATAGATTGGGGTTTTTTTCTAGTTAACTATCAATATAGCGAATACAATCTTAGTAATTCTTGAATTATGGTCTGTGAGGCTTTAGTACATGATCCAGATCTTTCCTGTAAATTCCTAAGAAGTGGTATTTTCCAAGCTTTTTTTAAAATTAAACGTTTTTCTATGGATTCCTGATTGTCATTATCAACCCCTGAGTGTTCAAATGGTCCATTCTTCTACACAGAAGGACTACTGATTTCTTCCAACAATTTGTTGGCTTCTGGTAACCTCTTTCACCAAAGATAGATGAAAGAGGAAGCACAGGATGAGCATACCAAAAATACTCTTTGCTTCAGCTTAGCTCTATTCACAGATTGATGGTATCACTGTTTGTTTTTGCTTGGGTTTTTTTTTAGGCCTGAGCTAGCATTTAGGAGGGGGCGGAAGGTACAGATGAGTATAATGCTAAAAAGAATAGAGCATGAGGCACGGGGGATGAGATTATAGGCATGTTGTGTGGGGGCCAGGATTAGGACAGATGGTGTCAATCCTTGTGAGAAGGAAGAAGCACAGGTGAGTTGGGGAATTTATGAGAATGGCATGAAGGGACAAAAGAAGGTATGAGGTGTGATGCAGAAGAGAGGTTAAGGTAGGAGTTCGATACCCCAGAATCATCTTACGGCTTTTCCTATACTAATACTTTTTTCCTCTTCATCTGAGCCATGTTGAGGCTGAAGGAGCTTTGACACAACTAGCACCACTGCTGATAATTCTGCTGGTTGAAGCTCTAGCAGTGAAATCACTGAATAGTCAGCTGTAAGTTAACTTGGTTTTTAGTCATGCAGGCAGTGCTTCGTTTGAAAAGCAATTGGCACAGCCAGTGCTGTCAGTGCTTGGGACTGTAGACTTGACTTCATTTCTCTCTTTTTTAAAATCTTTTATTGCAATTTTCTTGTTGATGTGTGCTGGTTACATTTTGTTAATCTTTTATTCACACTTCAGAGGAAGCAGCAGAAACTGCTCTGTTGTGCTAAGAGAATTGATCCAGATGTAGCAGTTAATTAAATGAAATATTCTGAGATGGTAGCAACCTGAATGATAGCTTTGCATCACGGCTTTTGATGTTGGATTGTATGTGTTTAATTTCTGAGATGATGCTGACTGAGGAAGAATATGAGTGTCCCAGCAGTGTGGGTATTTTCCACCTTGTCATGCTGTGTTGAGAGCTTATATCACCATGACAAGGCTTATTAGATTAGTCAGTATTCCATTTCTCTTGATTTCCTCCGTCTGCCCCCTTTCTGATACTTTGAAGGTTGTATGGATGTTCATGAAGCTGTCCTAATATAATTTGTACACAGGAAAGAATTACTGGGGGATGATGTCTCTTAAAGTGTGTTCAGTGCTAGCTGAAATCAGCTTCACCTGGGGATAAGATGTACTGTTTCCGTGGCAGGAAAACCATCATGTCACCAGGGCATACATTTTGATAGAATATCTTCCTCCCTTTGGACAGGGATTAGAAAGAAAGATTGTAGTTCTAGTTTGAAGCCTTCTCTTTCTTTATAAACCTGACACCAACCCTGAGGAGCAGCTCCCTCTACAGTCACCTAATGAAATTAAAACTTTGGTCGGTGCAGGTTTCCTGTGTTCAGTCCCATCCCATCCCATCCCTCCTGGCTAAACAACATGTCTTTGGAGATCCCTAAATCTGCTTGCCTGATCCTGGCCTGTTCCTGCTTGTGTTGAACTGCATGTGGATTCTATAAGCTGAAATGCAAAATGGTGCCTGTAATATTGGGCTCTGATTCTTTCAATAGCAAGTAAATAAGTGAAAATAACAAACAAAATTAGCCCCTTTAGAAAGGTGAAATGGAGGCAGCAAATAAAACTATGTCAGTGAGAATTGGCTAGAGTTTTCTTAGGTAAAATCTCAGATTTTAAAAGAACAAAAGTAAAAAGGTGATGGCTAATGTTGAACCTATAATGAAAAAATAGTTGCTTTAGCCAGAGCAGTTCAGATCTGTAAAGCTAAGTTTTTATTATAGAAAGATTTTCAGACTTGTCTCAATACACATTTGCAGCTATTTACATATATTTGATTAACATTTTAAAGCAGATTCCTTAGTGTCTTTTTTAGTTAATGTGAGCTTTAATTTGTATTTTTAGACTGCTTTTCTCAACTCTTCATTTTTAGCCTTGTTTGTACACCCAGCTGTTAGGGGATTTAATATGCATCTTTCTCAGATGGTTGCCTTTGCTCTGTAGGAGTATAGACACGCTTTATAAATTGATTTTTAACTGTGATAATTTGATGGATCGGATGGATTGCACCAGGACTAAAGGAATGCTTTACAAAAGCATTCACTTCTAACATTTGGTTTTTATGAAATCCTGATCATGTTGACATGCAGGATTCCTTTTTCTAAGAGTTTTCCATATAAAGTTTCTGAAAAGTTATTGATATTTTAGCTTTCCAGACAGAATTGGTGGGTTTTGCAATGTTTGTTTGCTAATATCAGACAGTGTTTCCCAATGACTGCTTGAGGTGGTACAGATCTCTAGGTACAGATATGTTGCCGCAGCATTTTCATAAAAATCCATGTGTTTTTTTTATGTGCCTATCCTGCATATCTATTTGAGCTAAGGAGTAGATTTTTCTCAGAAAATGGTGGTGATGGAATCAAACTTTCCTTGGTGTTGAGAAGAGACTGTGCTGCTGTGTGTGGGTGTATGGCTATATGCAGAGAGCTGCTCAAAGCTCGTTTCTCTCCATGGGGATAACTGGCTGCATACCAAACTGTGGCCAGGAGAAGCAGAAAGCAATGTGTGGGCAGACTGTGTGATCTTTTATTAGCACCTTCATTGTACTTCTGCATTTTCATCTATCAGTTAACACTGGTTCCGTCATTAACTGCTTAAATATCTAGTTTGAATCATTTTATGTGAGGGAGAATGTGATTTACAAAATGTTTTGATGTGCATACTTAATTTTTTTGCTGGCAAATTATGTATTTAAGACTGCAAAGAACTAAAAATATGCTCCAAAACATTGAGTGGCTTCCTGTCCTTTTCTAGAGTGAATTTAGACTAACAGAAATGGTAAATTATCCCAATTAGACAGAAAGAACACATAAATATTTTCCCCAGGTTTCTGGAGTCAGATTGTTTTGACCAGTACAGTGAAATCGTGCCTCATGAAAGAAAAATCACTTGTAAGTGGAACTCTGAAGTTCTGCAGTGTGACTAATCATATTGGTATTGATTGAGTTCAGAGAAACCGTTTGAATTGGGTTAGGAAATTTGCAGTTCATTTTGATTTGCAGAAGGTAACTAAGGATATTAAATTCTTCTTCCTGTTGTGCAGATTATGACATGTTAAAGTTTTTAGGGCTTTTGTACTTTGGCAATGATTTAAAAACCTGTTTAAAAATAAAGTACACGCTAAGGAGCAATTATCTGGAAGTTTGTTACCTTTCCAAATGGGTGTGTTGACGTTGTGCTTACAAGTTTTGCGAATGTTGCTGTGGTTTATTGTTTTGCACCCTGACTTTATGGGAATTATGAATCTTGTAACTAGAAGTCCACATGGATTATTTAATAATGATACACTGTCATCAAGTCTCATGGTATGTTTGATCTGAAGTGATGGCTTTATATTCTGATTGCTGGGCCTTTCTTTTATCCTGTTATAAGTAAGTACCTAGTGACTCTACTAAGGCTGCATAAATGCAGATTTCTGTACCTTTTGCCTATATTCACGTGCTGTTTGGCTTTACTCTTTTAGATCTGTTTTTTCAAGCGTGGATTCTCCAGCCAAGGTCAGCTCCATGGAAAAGAAACTTCTTCTCAAGAGCAAAGAACTCCAAGACGCCCAGGACAAGTGTTACAAGGTATTTATTTATGCGATTGGCCATCTCCATTGCTCCAGGAGTCTGCAACCACTGTATGTCCGGGGATCTGTCAGATGCTGCTGATCATCCAGACTCGTGGTGGCCAAAGTGCTTTTCCTTCAGTGAGGTGGCTTCCTGTCCAATACAAAGGGAGATGAATTTAGGCCATGCTGTCGCTCTAGATACTTTTATCTTAACAAGAAGCGGCTCTGGATTTTAAAAAGTCCTTTTGTCAGCGTGCCACAGACAACTGCTTCCTCCTGCAGGTCCTGCCTCTTCTTCATACGCACAATTGCAGCAGTACTGCTCTGAGGTTCTCTTCCTAACTCTTCAGCTTCTACTTACATAACTGTTGTCCCATCACTGGTCATGGTGAACGTCTTGTAACAGTTGCTGTGCTCCAGTAAAGGCAACCCGGTGGAGTCTTTTAAAACTTACTGCTTGTCTGAGACTTTTATGAGAGTTCAGTTACTTTTCTCCCTGCTCTGTTCTGGATTTCACCTTTTGCTTCTGATAAGGAGATGGGGGGAAACCATCTTCTGGTCCAGCATGGATTTGGGATAAGGTTAAAGTGACCCATCTCCGCAAGTCAGGTGAAAAATGATTGTGTCTTCTTTGCTAACTGGGGTTCGAAGAATGACTGAATATGAACAAGCTGCTTGAATGAATGGGGTGACTTAGACTTACTACTTGTCCTTACGAAGAACTGTGCATTCCTGGAGCAGAGACAATGGTATTGGAATTTAAACACCATTTGGAGAAACATAGCTAGAAGTCTCTTGGAGACAAATCCCTTACAAACAGAGCTCTGAAAGTAGCAGTTAACAAAGCTTTTGAAGCCTCCTTTATAACCTCTTGGTATTTATTGCAGATGGAGCAGGAAATGACGCGGTTGCACCGGAGAGTGTCAGAGGTGGAGGCTGTACTTAGCCAAAAGGAGGTGGAACTGAAAGCCTCTGAGACCCAGCGATCCCTCCTGGAGCAGGACCTGGCCACCTATATCACAGAATGCAGTGTGAGCCCTTACACCCAGTCCTTTCAGCTATGAAGGCCTGAAATCTGGTGGTTTTTGCCTTTCTCTTCCATCATGGTTTCAGTGCAGTGCTTGGTGGAGAGAAAATAATATGTGAGAGGGTATCTGTTGAACGTGGAGCCCTGAATTGTTTGCAGAAGCTTGCTTGATAGTTTTATTCAAACTTTGTTTCATGGTCATGTGCTTGGAGCATACAGGGAGAACTACTGTCCTGGTCTTGCTAAAGCTATTTGTGATGTTTGTCTTACTGGCTGTGTTAGAACATGCTTGGGGTTGACTTCTTGCAGGTTTCTTTAACCAGAAGAGGATGGGTCCTAATCAATACCTAGGCAGAGCTCGTCAAGGGCAAATAAGAGGATTAGGAAGCAATGGTGTTTCCTTCATCTGTAGTATTTGAGTTCAAACAGATCGAGTTCCCCAGTGTAATATCAGGGATGATGCTAGGATAAGTGCTATTTTTCAGGTAGAATATAAAACTGAGGCCATGTAATATAAAGCCATGTCTTCAAAGATCATTTGGCATTTTTCATGGGAGCTGGAATGTCTACTCAGTTGTCTTGGCAAGATTCCAGTGAGGATATTTTCATTCTAGTTGATAGTCTCTGTATTTCCAGTTGGATATAATACTCTTGTTTCCTCTTTTGTACCAAGAACAAAAGTCCAGATAATGCTTTGTTTCAGAGAACCTGAAAAGCAATTCTGATGGCTTGGTTTGTTGGGAAGCAGATCTTAATATGAGGCTGAGTGATTTTCCTACAGCAAATGCCACTAGGTAAATAAATCAATTTGTGTCTTTCTGATGAAAAATAATACACAGGTGATAGGAGGACCACTGGTCTGTCAAAATTTGCAAGTAAGGTAAGTGGTGAGATACAGAAGCAGCTCTTCTGTTATTTACAGAAGTTAACAACAATTAAAGGATTTAAGTCACTTAAGAGCAACAGGAAAAATGAATAGGCTTGTTAGTAAGATGTTGAAGGATTGTGTCTAGGTTGTGGATTAATAGTGCAAGATAAAATATAGATAAATGCTGTCAATAATGGATGCCTTTTGTGATCTCTGTTTGGTTTTAGTCTCTAAACCTGATATGAGGAGTTAGAGATTTGAACTCAGACTTAAGTGCAGTAAACAGTATTTATACAATGGGATGGTTCTATCCAGACAGAAGCAGCACTGGCCATTAATTTCCTTAGGATTCCAACATCGGTGCCTCCATATTTTTAATGCCTCACTGCAGTCAAGGAGGCGTTTGTGTAGCTAAACATCTTTATTATACAGCCATCTGAAAACCCAAAGACTGTGTATTGAACATTTTGATTTCTGCAGAGCTTAAAGCGAAGCCTGGAGCAGGCACGGATGGAGGTGTCTCAGGAAGATGATAAGGCACTACAGCTACTTCATGATATCAGAGAGCAAAGCCGAAAACTGCAAGAGATCAAAGAACAGGTATACCTGCTTCTTCGGGGAGCAGGGTGGCTATCTACAAATAGGCTTTCTTGACATATTCTAGCTCTGTTGCCAGGATGATGTTTAATGTTGGTGGGCTGTGGTGACTCCCACTCTCTGTGTGTTTTCACATGATTTCTTAAACAAAACAAGATGCAGCAAAATTACACTTTTGTGTATATTGCAAGTTAGCACAAACTGCAAACTTCAAGTTTTCCTTTCCCTAGTCCTGAAAATACTTTGACTGTGAAACCAGCTTATTAGAAAGTTGTAATGCTTTAGTAAAATGCTGCATTAGAAATGAACTATCAATTTTCAGTGGTCAAGCTATACAAATTTCACAAGTTAATGAATCTTCACCTGGGAGAGAACTGAGCTAGCCTTAGTTTTGTGGTGGTGGTGGTTTTCTTCTTCCTTTTCTAGCTGTTTAAAGTACTTAATATGTTTTCAAGATAGAATCTGTGTTTCCTAATTGCTCTTTTCCTAATTTAATCTGTTTGCAAAGTAGATGTTCATCACTTTCTTCCACCAGAAAAATATGGAAAGTTCATTGATCCATACAGTTGTTCATAAGGAAGAAAAAAGTCTAAAGTAAAGTAAAGTATGGTGACAAATGTGGACACTTTTAGGTTTTAAAATGGCCTATGAGACAGAACCCATTCCTTTTTATGAGTTAATAGCAACATATTATATTGAGAAAAAGAAGTTGACATTTGCTATGAGGTTCAAACAGTTCTTTGCAAATATCTGCTCATTTTCATCTTGAAAGCACTTTATAAACATTAACTGACTAATTTCATAGTGTTTGAGAAGAGTTAGCCCAGAAACCTTGGAAATAATTCTCCAGACATGAACAGCTCTTATGTAAAAAATAATGAAATGCAAACTCAACTGTCTGGATGTAGCAGGCCTCCATGGGCTTCTACTGCGTTCTTCTGGATGGTTGGTTTATGTAATACAAGGAACCTAAAGTTCCTTACTCTGTGTTCTGGTGCTTTGTTAGCAAAGTGACTTTAAATATTGAAACGTGGAACGTTTTTGGTAGTGGTAAGTATCAATAGGTTCTGAGGGTAGACACAAGTAACAGAGGAGAAATCATGCAAGTACTTTTTAATCAAATATTTTGTCCCAGAATCTCTGAATTTGGCTTGTGAAGATTCACAATGACATAAAGATGCTGCTTAGGTCAACACGTGGATCTGTAATATCCTACAGACTGTCGTATCTGTGGTGGTCTGAGCTATCTGAAACCCCTGTGCAAGAACACTGCAACAAAATATGCAGAGGTGTTTTTGCTGACTCACACCGGCAGGTGGATCTTTGCCATTAGAGACTTGGACCATTACTTTTAAGTCAGAGGGATCTGGAAAGTGAGATGGAAGAGTCTCTTAGAGTTTTGCTGTTGAAAACCTGAAGTTTGAGAGAGAATGAGGAAAATTAGCAGCAAATCAGAATCTTCAAAACTCAGTAATTAGACATTTGGCATTTTCAAGGCAAGACTGTAGGTTCAACTTAACCCCAGGTACTTGAGTAGAAGAGCATGGTGGTTTTGTGGTTTGGGTTAGTTGGTTTGTTTGTTTGTTTGAAGGGTGTGTTTGAGGTTTTTTGTTGTTTTGGTTTTTCATGAAGACCTGTATGAATGGATGAACTTGCAACAAATCAGAATCTATAGTTTTTGCCAGACCCAGTCATTTGTGTGTAGCTTCCCTGATGTGTTTTGCTTCAGGTACTTGCCTTGAGCTTTGCCTGTCCATTAATATGTGCTTAAGTGCATTCTTGATAGTTTTTAAACTATAACCAGTGCATATGCAAGAGGTTCTGTGTCTCCTTGAGTGATGTGACCTGTTCCTCTAACCTGACCACGAGATTTGTTCAGAGATAGTCTTGCAAATGTGAAGAAACAAGAAGAAATGAAATATTACTAATTATCTCCTCTTCTTCCTTCTTTTGACCCCCCCCCATTCTCCTCCTTTCCCAAACACATATTTTCACAGTGGCAACTGTAGTCACACCTGTAACTCTTTGGCCACGTGTTTGCTGATGTAAAAGCCCAATATTTTAGGAAGCCCTAATAAATGCTGATTTCTAAGGAGAACATGTATTCCTTCAAACTGTTCTGCCTTGTTCATGCACAAATGTATCTGTACAAAGCAAATATTTGAGTTAATGTACACTCACGTGTTTTTAAAAGGCTCTCATTCTTTTCAGCAGAAAATAATATCATCTGTAGAGACACTGACTGGAAAGAGTAGGTCTCCTGTCTGCCTTACAATCTGAAGAACCAATTTGGGGATTACAAACCAAAGAGCCATTCTGCTGTGCTCCCCGTAACTGGTAGCAAAGCAATCTGCTAAAGGCCCAGCTTCTTTAAATCTCTACATAAGCTCTCCATGTTGTTAGAGATTCACAGGCTGACATGAGGGTCAGTGTTTATGTAATCACTTGTCTAACTAAAGACAGATGACTGTCTGGAAGGAGTGATGACAAACCTGGTTTTGTCATGAGACAGTTAGTCTTTTAAGTATGGGGGTAGTCAGGCGTATTGTGAGATACTAAAATGGAAAGACAGAGAGACTCCTCCACTGTCAGTCCTTCATAAGCTTTTCTCCTAGCTCTTGATGTGCACGTTTCTTCTTATTATCAGCTTCATAAAAAACACTCTGGGATTTTCTTTCTTTAGAGTTATAAAATATATACTTACAGAACTTACTAAATACTAAATAAACATGATTAAATTCTTATTTTTTTCAATGAAGAGACAAGAAATAATCCCATGAACTAGTGTCAGTTTGAGTACCCACTGTCATTGAGGTAGTCAGTTCAAATGTTCTTTCCTTCTGCCTTCCCCATCCAAATGCTTTATCTTGTAGTGTCCTGCATGGGGAATCATTTTTCTCTGCCTCTATGGATAATATGGCTTTTAGGCAGTTTTTCTAAGTTAATAGTTGATTTTAGGTTGTCACCTATACAGAGCTGTTGATCCTTTTTAACTCTGACAAGAGCAAATAACTGACAGCTAGAAGCCACAATATGCTACCCCTCTGCTTCTCCTTCTTTCCTTTTACCCAAACTGTACAGATCTATGGTAATTGTCCTGTTATCAGCCTGAGAAAATATATCTTGAGGGAGCATCTGGGCATTTAATAGAGCCATCAACTCAAAGGCACATTTCTGTTTCAGAAATCAGAAATGTAAGTAACTTTTACCATTTGTATGTAGATATATTTATGTGTTTCTCCAGTGAAGCCAGTCTCAAAGTCACTGTTTTGACTTCATGAGATACTAGCTTGAGAATGTCAAGACTCAAACCAGAACACCTTGGATGTTATTTTATTTAGCTCTTACTCTTTTATTTTGTACTTTAATTTTCTTCCACGTACTCTTAAAAGTGCCTCTTGCCTGCAGTCAGTATTCTGGGATCTGCTGCTCCAAGTGTTTCACCTCTTGCCTCTAAAATGTAATACCTTTTCCTTCCCTTCCACCACAACTGCAGGAATATCAAGCTCAAGTAGAAGAAATGAGGCTGATGATGAATCAATTAGAAGAGGACCTTATCTCAGCTCGCAGGCGTAGCGATCTGTATGAATCAGAGTTGAGAGAGTCCCGACTGGCAGCTGAGGAATTCAAACGTAAAGCTACTGAATGTCACAACAAATTGCAAAAGGTAATTTAGGCTTCATGGGAGAGGGAACTGAGGCTTACTTGAATTTCTAGTGCTATTTTAGTGTGTGTATCCTCTAAAGATTAGCATGGTTTGTACAAATAATACCAAATGTCTTTCAATTGTCCACTCAAAGTAGTGTAATTCTGTGTGTAACTGCTTGTGTTCAAATTGCATGAAGTGGTGACTGGATAGAAGACTAGAGTATAACTTTTCCTGACACTTTTATATATTTTGTATTTAAGTTACAGGTTAAAGATCAAGGGAAAAATGAAGCAGGAGAATTGTATTCCAAATTGGAGAAGGTATGCTACTGTGGTGTCTCAGAGTTTGCTTCCTGGCTCTTTCATATTATGCACAGAATGTCTTTGGCTGGTCAATGACATGCACAACCTCACATACCTCCCTTTTTTTCCTTTGTACTTTTTAAAAATCAGTCTCTTAGTGTGATTCATTGTTCTTTGTGATTTCACATAAAACTGTGTCTGGATATCTTGTTCTTAGAGTTTTGAGTCAGATTAGTGATGCAGAAGGGTTTTCTTCATGAATAAAGAACAGCAAATGAAAAACAATTCTGAGTGTTCTCACACTGAACAACATACTTGGTGACCAAAATATGAAATCAACTACAAGTTAGTGAAATGCAAAAAAAACCCATTTGTGTATGTTGGAATTTATAGGGAGAAAGAAGAGTTTTTTGGTATGTGAATTATATGGCATATAATAGAAATATGGCACATCATAAGCAGAGAGCATTTTCTACTTTTGATTTTATGACACTCTTTCCTCATATTTTTATTTAACTGTAGATCAATACAGAGCAGCAGGCCAAAATCCAGGAGCTGCAGGAAAAGCTGACAAAGGTAATGTCTGGGTGCCGAAAGTGAATTTTTCACAAGATTTTCCAGTGAAACCTTAAGCAGAGGAGGGATGCACTTTGTTTTATCCTCAAAAGGAGAATTAGTCATAGCAGGGAGGATGGTAAGGAAAAGGGAGTGGGAACTGGTTTCTGAAATCATTGGCGTTCTCAATATGATTTTGGCTCTTGAGACATGTCAACAGTGTTTATTTTTACAAATGAAGTTGAGTCAGAACTGGAGTAGTGTAAAGAAATTCTAATTGAAAGGCCAGTTTGGATACACTGTATGTGTCTCTGTATGGGTCCTGTGCTTCTGAAGAAAGGCTTCAGATGTTTTTAGCTCACTATTAAAATATGTGTTGAACTTGTTTTAGTCTCTCAGTGTACCCTGTTTTAGTTGCAAAATCACTTTCCAGTTCATTTATTCATGGCAAAAAAGCTGAATGATAAGAGCTCACAATGGAATTAAAATACCATAGCAACGTAATCTGGAGGAAGTGTGTAACATCTCATGTTTGCAGCTGTGGTCAGTCCGTCACTGAAGAAGGCACTGTAAGAGCGTTAGGGAGACTTCTCTTATTGGGATCTTTCTGCACAAGAGACAGAGGTTGTCATAATAATACAGTAAGCTTTTCAAACTTGGCACCTACTGAGAGAGGGCTTTTGCAAGGGTTAGTGGTCTAGAGTGTGAATAGAAGGCCAAAACCTATGTTGAATAGGACTTCTAATATTTCAAAACAGTGATAGTTAATCCACCCTCCCTTCTCCTCTTTTCATTCATTCTGAGGAGCTACCTGTAGGCCAACAGATTATCTCCTAGTGTTTTAGTAAGAGTATTTTGCGAGTTCTTTCCAAGAACTTGAGCTGAATTTTGGGTCACACTTTACTTTCAGTACACAGAGACAATGAGAAGCTTGCAGTACAGCAAGACAACCATGTAAATCTTCTGGATTTTCATTTTATTGTGAAACTGAAAAGAATTGTGTCCCAGAAGTCAGAATTTGGGCTCCTGCATGTGTTTGTATGTTGTTTAGGCTGCTAGGCCAAAGTTCTGTAGCAATCTTCTTCAGAACATTGACCACCTTGAGGTTGTGTACTTTTCAAATACCATGTCTTTGTGTATGGGTTGTTTTTTTCCTATAATCTATATCTTCTTTCCTCCTTTGGACCTTCAGGCTGTGAAAGCTAGCTCAGAGGCAACTGAACTTCTTCAGAATATCCGTCAAGCAAAGGAGAGAGCTGAGAAGGAGTTGGAGAAACTGCAGAATCGTGAAGATTCTAATGAAAGCATGAAGAAGAAATTACTTGAAGCAGAGGTGAGTGGAGAATGTAGAGTAAAATAGTTACTGGGATGTGTCTCAGTTTAGGAGCCCTTGGCTGGACCACTGTGAACAGCCTTTATTCCTCTAGTAACTGTTGTTGTTGGGCAATTGATCTTACATTCTTAATTAAAAAGCATCTATTTATTTGAAGAAAACAGGGAGGCTTTTTATTTTCAGTGAGGGCTTAATGAGGACATGTGGTAGCATCAAGAATTTGAAGTATGATGAGGGTTTCAGATACAAAAGATAACCATGTAGTGAATGCTTTAGCTGAGTTTTGCTAGCCCCTGCTCCTTGCTTTGTGACATGCAGCCTAAGTGGCAGTTGATAATTGCTCTGCAGGAACGGCGCCATTCACTGGAGAACCAAGTGAAGAGATTAGAGACTGTGGAACGAAGAGAAAACCGTCTGAAGGAAGATATTCAAACTAAATCTCAACAGATTCAACAGATGGCTGAAAAAATTCTGGTGAGCAGAGGTGAAAATGAAAGATAAAGGGTAAGAGTTTGTAAGAAAGGGGTAGGAAAGGAGCAGAAGACATAGGAGTGCATTGGATAAGGTTGAAATTGTTGAATAAAGGGATTTGTGTCTTGTACCAGTCCTGCTGGAGGAAACTTCAACAATTCTATTTGCACCTTTGGTTACAAACTCACCACCTTTAGTCTTAATACTAATTTCAAATTTTAGTTGTCTCAGTGGGAGCACTTTTAAGTTGACTTAGTAATATTGGAATTAGTTACTTAATGATTGTTTCAGAAGTAAAACATTCTTGGGACAGAATACTGCAACAATAAACATTGATATCTAGCTTTTAAATGAAAATGCAAAGGAGTTTAGAGTTCAAATCTACTTGAAATGCTTACATTTTGAGGCAGAGAGATATTAGTCATCTAAACTGTTCATCTCCAAAGATAATATTTGTCAGGAATCCATTTTCACCCACATACCTTCTCTGTTGACAATTTCTCGTTTCTCTCCTTGTTAAACCTATTAAGTCCTTATAGCAAGTTGGTACATGAGTTCACAGTGAATAAAGCAGAGGATGCTACTTTTACTTCCCTGGGACAGGAAGCACCGTTTTGTAGGAGAAGAGTGAAAGTTTATATTTCTCATGAATTCTCTTTCTGTGTTGCTGATATGACAAGAAAAGTATACTACATGTTATTGGCAGCAATCCAACAGACACACCTGAGGAAGGCCAAATGGAAATGTATCCATAACTGTATTTGTAGTCAAGAGATGACCCATAATTGCTCTGGGTAATAGCTGCATGTATAAGCATCAGAGTTTCTGAGCGCTCTCAAGAAAAGGTAGCATCGGTTCTTTAGCAGAGCTGTTGCTTTCAGATTATTTTGATAATGAGTGCATGGTAAGTGGGAGACTATGGTTTTACTGGGCACAGGACCAACTTTATATTTAGAGATAGTGTAAAACTTCAAATTGTTTCATAAGTGTGTATTTGGGGATTGTTCCCTGGTTTTGATTACATTCTCTGTGGAGGAAAAACTGGAAGGGAATGCAGAAATGTCGACTAATTGTTTTACACCATGGGATACGTTTAGCTCTTCTTATAGATAGTTTCCATGGAGTTCTGACAGAAAGTATTTTATAAAAAAGTCAAACGGGAGTCAAAGAAATAATCCTACAGAGTCTTTCCTAGTCCCTTGCAGCTTTGATCTGTGAGCACAGAGTAACTTATACCTTGTTTGTTCCCTCAAGTTGATCCCATCAAAGACTTTTGGCTTTTCCTAGTATAGAAAGACAGGAAAGGAAATGAAGATACAGAATTACATACAATAAGGTGTAACTTGTTGAATAAAGGAATTGGTTTCATGTGCACTTGTCTAGCAGTACCTGAGAAGTACCTGCTGATCTGCCTGTAGAGAATTGAATAAGTAAGAAACAAGTTAGAGAAGATACTTGTTCAAAGTGTAGACCATTGCTGTGATGCTAATAGCAAAGCACAGAGAGAGTTCCAATAAAAACTGCAATGGTAAGAAATTACCTTTTTAAGCCCACACTGGCTGTTAAGTGCCACTGCAGAAACTAGTGAAGCTTCTGCTACAATATGAGCAATCTGATGCTGGTAGCTTTGAAGCTGCTGCTGATCTGGTTGTCTGATTCTCTGCCAGGACCTGAAACGTGTGGGCTTCTGAGGGAGGTGAGTTGTCCCTCTTGTTGCTGGGAGATATATTTCAATTGCAAAAAGCAGCAATCTCCATTCCTTGCAGAAGTGTTGGGTACCAGGCACTGGAGATGACCTACTTTTGATGAGTCTCCTCTTTGATTCTCACTTCTGGAAAAAGAGATCTATTACAATTACTGGGGAAAAAATGTCTTTGTGTGTTTCCAAGATGAGGAAGATCAGAAAAAAAGAATATGAAAAGCTGAAGTAGATAGATTTGAGAGTTTTTCTGTGCTATGCAGTAATGAGGGCAGACAGGAGACCTGGAGGCATCCCCAGAAACTGAACTGGTCTGTGCAAGAGTCAACCCAGTGGGAGTGAATTGCAAACCTGGATCTGCCTCTTGGATCTTGCCTCTAAGGAAATTGTTGGAATGGCAAATATGACAATGAATGAGCATAAAGTTCTAAACTCAACTTCTCTGAGATGACCTTTTGAAAGGTGGTGATAGATATATCCTGAATAATATAGTCAAAAAGCAGAAATATTCTGAGAAGCCAAATTATTTCACTCCTTACTGTGCATGGCTCAAACTACCTGATGTGCAGTGAAGAGGTTAAAAGTATTCTAGTCTGTTCTGCCATAAATATTGCATTCTGCACTTTCCATTTTCTAAGCAATTTATAGCTATTCTGGCAACATTTGTCTGAGGAATATAGCAAAGTAAATACCATTCCCACTCTATGAATGGAGAATGAAAAGCATAGACAGCAATACCCCATTATTGAGGTCTTTTGTGAGAAAACAAGTGAGAGACTTTGTTAAAAATAGATCTGAACTTCCCATGATGCCACTGCAACTATAAAGTGTTTATAACTGCTTGTTTTCACAAAATATCCTTGGCCATGTTTGGGATTTTTTTTACTGGGAAATGGAGATTCTTACTGTGGTAGCAGAAGTCTTTAGCAGTATATCTGCTGTACAGTAGATGGGTCAGCAGCAATATCTGAAGCATAAAACTGATAATATGCAGCTCTCATAATGGGGTTTTATTTTTTTTTTACTATGGCAGCCCTGTTCTTGAGATTTTTATAGTGTTAAGCCTTAAGAAACAGATTGAATGAATGTTTGATACCTGTGTAACTCATACACAGAGCACCTATTATTTCTTTGTATCTAAATGTGAATCTCTGCTGCTTTTAGGAGCTGGAAGAAAAGCATCGTGAGGCTCAGATTGCAGCACAACATCTGGAGTTGCAGCTGAAACAAAAGGAACAATTCTATGAGGAAAAACTCAAAGTAAAAATATGTTCTTATCATCTTCCTACAAGCTTTAGTGGCTAGAGTGAGTTCAGGGAAAAACAGTTGCCTTTAGACTCACACTAGTTTGACTTATGAGTTGCCCTCATGTCTACCACTATAGAAATGTTCAGAGAGCTTAGTCGAATCTGAATAAGTTTTTCATCTAGTCCATGCCATTGTACCTTATGTCTTTAGCACTGCATTAGAACAGGTGCCATTTGAAGTCGGAACTATAGGAAGGCAATTGTTGATAGTAATTTGACTGTTGTTGTCTGGATAATCCATACTTAATGCTCTTGGATCTCACATCCTGGAAAACCTTTCAGCTCCTACTGATGATTTTCTGTGAGTGTTCACACAGCTTACCTGCAAGTTTTAAATTCAGCAAATACTACAGCTTTTCTGAAACTCCATCTTCTTGAAGCTGTAACATCTGCCAAGAAGCCACAAAATCCACCCACTTTGTTTTTGTCTTTTCCAGGCTAGCAAAAGACTTTAACAAACAGTTAGAGTCATAGACACCTAAAATTAGGGAAAAGAGACTGGGAAATAGTATGTGCACTGGCTAAGGATTCTTCTAAAGCACCTGCAGTACCTCAGCCAGTAAATGCATTTTGTAAGAATCTTTGTTTCTACTAAGCGTAATCTGCTTTCTGCAATCTTTATCTAGTACATTTACCTAGGACTTTAATTTTACATTTCACATTATGAGAGAAGAAAGAGGAGAGAAGAAATTTCTATGGAAGAAATATGAAGGAGAAAAAAAGAGAAGTAAGAGGGTTTCTTAGCAGACCAGAGAATGTGGTAACCAGTAACTAGAGAAGAGATGTAGAAAGCAGAAAGATCAGAGGTAGATATTGGGAAAGGAGAAGTGGTGATATAAAAACGGGAAAAGAGAATAGGGATTGGAAAAAGAATTAAAAGAGAGACAGTGTATTATGGGGACATATGATAAAGGGTTTAGTGGGAAGAATCAGTAAGCCAACTGAAAGAGGTTCAAAAAGGATGAAAGAGAACATGGGATGTTTTTAACTGGAATAGTCAGAAGTATCCTGTGATGTTCAGGTTTTCTGCCTTTGAAACTTGTCTTTGAATGATGTTACCTTCAGTTTAAGAAGTTATTTAAACCTCTGGACATACATATATAACATGCCTTTTAAAGAAAATGTGACAATCAGTTACTTTAGTCCTGTTCTTAAAGACAGGTATTTGTACCACAAAAAGAAGTCTTTTGCTTAGCTGTTTCATTTGGTCTCTGACTTGAAGAACTGATGAGGTCTCAGTTGCCTTCTTATGCATACTGAGAGAACTTAATGATTCCTTCTGAGCCATATTGGCAGCCAAAGGATGTGCACTTCCTTGCATCCTCTACTATACATACTGTGGTATGGAGTTTTTCTGTTGTGTTAACCTGAGATATTTCATGAACACAGTTTGTGGCCTAAAATAATAATAATAACAACAACAACAACAACAATCTTCAGTATCTCCATGTGCTCATAAATTTCCATCATTAAATTCAGCCTTCAGAGAGAACTGAGAGAGTGCACTTTTTCCAAGTTTGCTGTTCCATGCATTTCAGGCAATTGCATCTTGGGTTTAATTTTACTTGAGATATGATCAGTCCTTTAAAAAAACCTGCATTTCTTGAGCATTTTCTCTCTGCTTGCCCTTTGCCCTGTGAAATAGATATAATTTAGACAAAAGAAATGTCTTTTAGGTGTTGGAAAATCAGATGAAGAAAGATCTGGCAGATAAGGAAGCACTTGAGAATATGCTCAGAAGACATGAAGAAGAAGCACGTGAGAAATGTAAAGTCCTGGCTGAGCAGAAGGCGGTATGTGTAGTTGAATTGAAAATCAAAGCATTTGAAGAGGAGATTTCTGAGACTGATTTCAAGCGAGATAATCTTGTTTGAGATTTTGTGATGCTGCTGAGCTGTGTTAAAGGCAATCCACTGATTAATACTAATTTTGAAAGACATTTATTTTAAATTCACAATATCTTCAAGAATATCTCCTTAAAAGTAGCCATCCAGCTTGCTGTGTACCCATCATTTTGTGCTTTGATGACATAGTGGTTGCTTTCTCCTAATATTAAAGCAGTAGAAAGCTGCTGCTAGGAAGTCGTTATTCACTCCAGCATTTGCATCTCTGATGCTCTTTTGGCCTTTTGATGATTTTCTTTTCCTTCTTTTCTAGAAGTTCAGACTTCTGTAAAACCTTTTTTTTTAATCATCACTTCTATTGTGCAGTCTCAAAGGTTTATTGCTCTGTTTCAGATGATCAATGCAATGGATTCGAAGATTAGATCACTGGAGCAGAGAATAGTGGAATTGTCTGAGGCCAATAAACTGGCAGCAAATAGCAGCCTTTTTACCCAAAGGAACATGTAAGTATAGCAACTGCTATCATACTGGTCACTACTGAACGCTTCTTGGTGAGATCTGTTCTCTTAATGTAAAAGTCATTCTTTCTCACAGGCCTGCTGTGCTCCTGGCTTGTTTTTCCAGGAATTCAAAAATACGTTAGTTCTTCAGATAGTTGTGGTTCAATGTGTGCTTTGTGTTTCCTCAAACAAAACTAGGAGAATTGCTTTGGAGCCTTTCCTAGAGCTGCTGCCTTGGGCAGGTTTGCCAAACATATTACATGAATGCTAATAATTTTAATGTCTAAAATACCTCTGGAGAGGGATATATTCCTTGTTTGAATTTACATATTGTGAGTAGATTTATATTTCCCTGGTTCCCGTGACAGTTACATGATGTTGGAATTGAAAACATAAAACACCTTTCTTTCACAAACATTCCATCCTGCCCTGATAGGTAAGAAGTGAGAAAACTAGATTTTGAAGTCTGTATGTGGTTGTTTTGATGCTGAACTGAGGATAAGAACTTTGCTGAACTGGCTGCATCCTCTGAGAGCAGGACACCTGACTTGAGATCCACAGAGAACAAGAAAAATGTAGAATATGTTTTAACATCTGGCTTAGAATAGATTACTGACATGTATTGTCAAGTAATGTAATTTTGCAGGGTTGGTAGAAGACAGTACAGAATTAACAATGTTTTAAGAGAAAATTGCTTTCTCATGTCTGCCAATGAGTTTGTACTTGTTTTGTGAGTTGTACTGGTGAAGATATATAAATCTGTTATGGGGCTGTATTTTGAATCCACAAAAGCTACAGCTAATCTGAGCATGTTTAAAAAAGGAGAACTGGTGATTAAACCCTTCAGAGGAAAGGGGAACCCTGCTAGCTTTTGTTCCATCAGTATCTGAAGAAAGTAATGATTATCAGATTCCTGAGAAGATGGCCCAGTAAACAGCAGGAAGTGAACACTGTTTGACACTTCTGTCTGGCAATAACCTGTAGAAGTAAATTTAAAGGAAGGGTGAAAGGGTGGTTTTGTGTGCAAGGCACAGAAATGTGACTCAGAAGCCCTATTTTTAGTTTTGTTAAGTCTTCCTATTTGATCTTGGGCAACCCACATAATTTCTCTGGGATTGGATTAATAACAGTTTATCTCACACTGAACTTCTTAAAATATTAATTCATTAATATATGGAGAACTTTGTGAGCCTTCTAAGTAGAAAGTATATTATGAGGGAGAGTTTTCCAATGCATAAAATGATTCCTGGAATTGTAAATAATGTAGAAAGACCTTTTTTCCTCTTTTGTTGCTTATTTTAAAACATTTTTTTATATGAGAATATCCCTTTCAAAGTCTAATGGCAGTAACTAATCATTGCCAGCTCTCAACATTCTTATGAGCAGAAGTAATTATATTTGTTCACTTGGTAGATTAAGGCTTTGATCAGAGCCAACAAAGCAGCACTTTGATGTAGGTCAAGTTCTAGGTCCATTACAACTTAACCCCCCAACAAAACAACCCACAACACACCACCCCCCCAACCCCTAAACCACAGGGTTTCTGTTATCTCATGGAAATACATTACATGAAAGTAACCATTCTTAGCATTTCTTTTTGCTGTCTACAAAAACATGTAACAAGGAGCTGGTGAGATGAGAGTGAACTGTATCTTAAATCTTGCTGTAGATTACCATGTACAAGTTGAATTTTTCTGGGCAACTTGCAAGCATGGAATTTTAGTGCTCTGGGCATGTTGATAAATATGTTACTACATGGATATTTTTCAGACAGGAGTAGGGAGATGATTTTTTTTTTTTACAGTTGGGATGAGTTTAGGGTATGAACTTAACTATTGTACTTAACAAGAGACTTGTAGTACGTTCTTCATTGTTTCATCGTGGTGAAAGGACATATGTTAAAGGACATATGTTAAAGGGTTTGTGCCTTTCTCCCTATCAGGAAAGCCCAAGAAGAGATGATTTCAGAGCTGAGGCAGCAGAAATTCTACTTAGAAACACAAGCTGGAAAGTTAGAAGCCCAGAATCGAAAATTAGAAGAACAATTGGAAAAGATGAGTCACCAAGATCACACTGACAAGAACCGTCTGCTGGAGTTAGAGACGAGGCTGCGAGAGGTGAAAGCTTGGGATTAATCCCTCCAAACAAACTTATTTCAATATGCCCTCTATTGAGTATTACAGTGAGAGCTAGAATTGAGTTATTTTACTTCTATGTGTCATAAAAAAGGATAGTTCAAGATGCCTTCATTTTCTTTGGTCTAGCAGCACTTTTTTCCCCAGGAGTGAAAAAAAAAATAGAGAAATACAAAAACTTGATCATTAGAAGGAGAAAAAAAGAAGTATTAAGGATTTATCATTCTTAACTTGTAGGTCCTCTGCTTTCTCTGAGTCATACTTAAGGACTTTTACAATTTGTGGCTAGAGTGGTTATGAGGTTGAGAACAAAAGCTTAGCTGTGTATGGTGACCAGCTTAACCATAGCCTTGGAGTCTACAGAATAGAAAGCAAAGGACACAACAGAATTGCTGCAAGAGAGCAAGGGGACCTGTTGCTTCACACACATATTTCAGGTTTCTGGAAAGGAAATCTAACAGTGATAAAAAATATGCATTTTTAAAGATTTGTAAGCTGTGCTTCATTTCTAGTTTTGTATCAACTAGTTTGGATCCACACCAAATCTTTTACTTTCTCCAGTCTCACTCCGCTAATGTTCATCTGAAACAGAATTCTTGCCTTTAGCTAAGAGGGCTGAACAACCAACACATGTCCTTGTTTGACCAGAATTTGATTTGGGCCAGTGTAAAATTTCTGGCAGGTTTGTCATGCATCAACAACCCCACAGACAGATTCACTTGGGATAGCAGACAGCTTGAAGACAGTGCTAAGGTTTGGAGCTGATTTTAAGCACTGAGATCTATTCTGCTTCTTGTTCATTTCTTAGCCATTTCTGGAAATGTTTATCCCTGTTCATTTTTATCCCTGAGTATACCTCAAGACAACCTTCCAACAGGAGCCACTCAAATAAACCCAGAGACAGATGATCTGGTTGGTTTCTTTAGAAATAATCTGAAGGGAAAAAGAAATGTGAAAGTCAGTAGCAAAATGTATGTAATATTTACACATAAAGATTAATATTGATGTTTGTGCCAAAACATTCTCAAATAAAGGTTCTTACAGAGTCTCTATTTCAGTGAAGAAAGCTCATCACAAGCTAGTTTAGCTTTGGTGCCTTTGCTGCCTATATCAACATTTGAAATGTGATATTTAAATCACAACTGGAACTATTCTTGTGCCTTTGTTTCAAAAACACAGGTTAGTTTCAACCTTTTTCAAAGCAAACCAGTATTGTTTAGGTAGTAGGTAAAGCTGTGTCCTTGGCATCAGTGATTTAAGCAATCTGTCAAGTTGGGATTTCTGGGATAGATGTGGCCATGGCATCTTAAATTGAGGTCTGAAATCAGATTACATTGCCTATCTTTTCTTTGCTAGTAACTTATATTTGGATGCTACTGCTTTTGCCTTCTTCAGGTTAGTCTCGAGCATGAGGAACAAAAGCTGGAACTCAAGAGGCAGTTGACAGAGCTACAGCTGACACTGCAGGAGCGGGAGTCTCAGATTACTGGGCTGCAGGCTGCAAGGACAGCCCTGGAGAACCAGCTCCGAGAGGCCAAAACGGAGCTGGAGGAGACGACGGCTGAGGCAGAGGAAGAGATTCAAGCTCTCACGGTGAGCCCTGAAGTTTGTGCTAGGAGCTATATATACTGAGTGATGTAGCGTTGTGCTTTATAGTGGGGTAAAAATGAATTTATGTGACTTATTTTTTCCTTTTCAGAAGAGGAGATGAATTGAACCTTTTGTTGACAGAGGCAGGAATGGCTTAAATGTCAGATTTTGTCTCTTTTATCCTCTTTACCCTTATAAATGTTTCCTAGCATTGGTTCATTGCTGCCAAAACTGATTGTTTCTAAGAGCATTATTGCTTATGTGATTAGGTGAAAGTTTCATATGAAATTGTTTTTGATAGGAGTCTTACTCTGTGATTTACTTATTGAAAGAATACCTCATCAGCTTGAAAGTACTTGATTATTCAAAATATGATGACAGTTGTTTTTTCTATCAGTTACCCTGCTTTGAGGATACTCACTTGGGACAAAAAAACACCAACAAATTCCTAGGGAAACAGTGGTAGCCCATAACTATGCCAGGGCTTATTTCATTAAAAATTGTCCCATGTCTCTTGCAGTCTCTGCTGAGGTGAGTGAATGAGATAAAGTAAGAAAAATTTTACACCCCTCCCCTCCTTTTTTTCCCCCTGCTCCTGTTAAATGGAATTCTAAATTATATGCTGCTGGCTGCTGTCTCTTGAGTACCAAAAAATGCTTCCAAAGTGCTTGATTCTAAGAAATATTTCCTCCACAAAAGATTCCCAGGGCTGTGGGGAGAGAGAGTGGAGAATTGTATGACTTGCTACCAGCCAGCCCCTGTTGAGCAGCAGTCTTTAACAACCTTCAAATCCAGTTCTTTTGAAGTGTTGGAAATGTGCATTCTCTTGCTCCAGTGGCATTTGCTCAAAGAACTGTTCTGAATGTCTCTGCCATTGCTGTTTCCTGGAAGGGATGGTGGACTCAGCTGAGATAGGGGCTCATGTGACAGTGATGCTTTGGGTAGGTGAAAGGGACAACCATTCACTTAGAGATGTTCTGAAGTGGGTACGTGCTGGGAAGTGCAGCAACAGCTTCAAGGCTTAAAAATAACTGAATAGAACATGACATCCACTGCTTCAGTTAGTTTGGCACATGGTCATACTTTTGGAGCAGGTGGTGTAAGACAGTCCAGTCTAGGGGACTTGAGAGCATTTCTGGTATGGGTTTTTTAACATACTTGTTTTATTTTTCACATTACCTGTTGTGGTAAGACATCTTCTTAGCTCTCATGATTGACTTCTGCTGAATAGTTGTTTTTGTGTTGAGTCTCTTGGCTCTAAGGAGAATCTGAATGCAGAAAGGTGGCTGGATGTGCTAGTGCACTAACCTTTCATTATTAAGTTTTCAAATAGCATGTGACACCAGACACTTGTTAAATCACTTTGATGTTTTTTTGAGAGAGGCCATGAGGCTGAAACAAGAACTTTTGCTTTGTCATGCTTTGCCTGAAAATTAGGTGGTGAAATGGTGCAAGCAACACTGCATTCTTTCAAATAAGTGTTTGCACTTTTCCCTACTTTAGATACTGTTTCCCAATTAATTGATTGTTATGTTTCATCACTGCTTTTTAGAGAAGCTCAGGATTAAATTGTACTTCCTGGTAGGATTCAGGTAGATTGGCAGAGCTTTTTGGGATAGCTTGTGTAATATTTCATTATAGTATTTCTTTGCAAGTGTTAAATTGTGTGCAACATTTAATTTATCTGAAATACCAATCTGGGTATGAAAGTAAAAGCAACTCCAATTTAAATGTCAAGAATGTACAAACAACATGGAACTGACATGTCTCCTGGTGACCATTTCAAATGGAACCTTTTACACAATTCAGTTCTTGAGTTTGTATATTTTTCTATAGTAGTTCAGAATAAGTGTGTTTTGATTAAGAAGTGACTTTTCTAATCAGTTCTTTGCCACTACAGAGTGCTTTCACAGCCTGCAGCATCTGCCTTCCAAACTTTACTTGCTGCTAGATTGTTCTGCACTTTGTTTAGCAACAGCTATTGGATTCAAATGCTCAAGTATGAAAAATTGATGGTTAATTTCTTGCCTCCTTTAGGCACACAGGGATGAAATCCAGCGTAAATTTGAAGCCCTTCGTAACAGCTGCACAGTGAGTATGAAATACAGATCATTGAGTTCTTTGGAAATTAAGAATAAGGAAGCAAACAGTTGACTTATTTAATGCTTAGTGACAATAGTTCCTCATATGACTTCTAACTTCAAGGTGTTTGTAGGAGCTGGATGGATTGGATTTCTTTTAGGTTTCAGGTGAACCTCAACGTTGAGCTTTTAGTCTGATCATGACATTGACACTGTTCTTTTTGGATAAGATAGCAAATTAAAATATGTCATTGCAGTGCAGCTGATAAGAGTGGTACAGCAGCTGCAAAAAAATGATTGTAGGTAAAGATCTTTTCTGTTCATGGGATGAGATCTACCTGTCCAAATCCTGAGCTGCATTGTAGATCTAGGCCAGAGTGGGGGAGCCTTTATATTACTCTGGGTTTTAAGGAGGGCTTTAACACCGTTTGAAAAGGCAAGAAATGCTATGGTGCCAAATAATACACTGACGTGTTGTTATCTGCTCAAAGAGCAGAGAGGACTCTAGGATCTTAATTTGCACCTTCTATTGCTTGAGATCTTTTGACATGTATTCAGATTCATGTCATCAGTCCAGGACACTTGAGAGTTTGCCTGTCAGTAGGGAATTCTTGCAGATTACCACTATCTTCAAACTTTATAGTGATTAACAGAGAGCATCTGTCTTCCAGTGACGTGAAGTACAAAAATATTAAGTAAGGATTACAGTTGAGGGTCCTTCTAGATTCTTTCTCTTTACTGCACTCTATAAGCAGAGCTTAATTGCTGGGCTTTTGATCTTGATTGTTTCCTTCCAGTGATTCCTCAAACTTATTTTTTTCATGCTATAGGGCTAAATAGCTAATGTACATGTTTTTGTCTTTCCAAAATATCTTTTCAGCATGAGAGTTATTCTGTTTTCCTCGGTTTCTCTTTAGCAAGGGGATTCTTCTGTTCATAAAACATACTGATACAAAGAAATGAAGAAGAGGAGTTTACCAGTGTCTTAACCTCCATCTAAAAGAAGTTCTGAGCAAGAAACATTGGTTTTTGTTCCCTTCTTCATTTACTGAGATTGACCCTCTAGCTCTGTATGTGCTGTCATATATCTTACATCCATAGCTCTCTTCTTTTGTTCTGTTTTGCCCTTCACACAGAACAACAGCTCGGTGTGAAAATGCTTATGTGATCTCGATGCAAGCAAAAAGCAGTTGTGGAAAAGCCATAGCTTCATTTTAGTGAATGGTGGGCTGCCTTTCAGAGGTTGGAACTCATTATCTAGTAATACTTTGGCTCTTCAAGTGTGTTGAGCAATCTCCAGCAGTCAAGGGTGACCCATAACATTTCAAGAACGTTGAGAGCTTCAAAGGTTTATGCATAAAAGCTTTTGCATTGTAAGGCCCTTTAGTGGCATAAGTGGGATCAGACATCCTCATTAATAAGAAATTAATTAAATAGTTCCTAAATGAATAATCCATGCTCATCATACATTCTCTTTCCAGCCCAGGAGAATGCATGTATAATTTAATTGACCATGGACAGAAACTTTCTTCTTCTGTGTTATGAGTAGTTCTAGCTGTCCATCCTGTCTCCTGAGGAGCTCTGAAAGAAAATATAGGACAAGTTTCTATTGACAGTGAGGGAACAGGGAGCATTTATTATGGTGCCTTCACCAGATATTTCAACCTCATTTTCATCCAATTGTGTCCAGCATGATGCCAGCTTTGCTGTTTGCTGACCATGTGATTAGAACTTATGCTCCTTTTAAAATAATACTTCAAGGGTATAATTGTAATATGCTGCTACTTCTGTAGCATAATAATGAATGGGTTTATTCCTTTAGCAAATTTTCAAAATGTATCCCTTTTGAGCTGAAACAAACTCATAGAACTAGTCTGGCAACCTTTGGAGTTATTTTTTTGTTTAATCTTATTGAGAAGCCCAAAGCAGCATAAAAATTAGGAAAATAAGATTAGAGGAAAAAATGGAAAGATTGAATTACTTCAGTGCTTTTGTAACATTCAAAGGATAAATCCAAATGCTTAATCTGCTTTCCCTGATATTTCTCCTGTTTCTGTAGCTTCACAAAGGTCACAGCTTCTGCCTGTAGAAGGGACTTGCATTTCAAATGTGTATTGGCTCTTCTTGTACTCTTTCATTGCACTGTTGTTCTTCCTTTTGCTGAGTTCTCTGACCAAGGAAACATCTTGAAGATTCTCCTAGTTGCTGTATTTTGGAGTGCATACATAGGGACTATTGCTAGGTTGTTGGTCATAATTTCTGCCTTGTTTGTGAATTTATATTCAGTTGCTCTGATAGCTCTGCATTGTTTCATCTTGTGACGTCGCTTTTACTACTGGAGGTCAAAAAGAAAAGGCTAGCATTTGCTTTCTCTGTTGTGCAAGGAATAACAGGATACATAATTACAATAAAGATCATAAATGGTAGTACCTGCTGTGCACACACACAGATGCACGTGGGCACATATAAGGGCAATATTTTATCATTATCTTCTCACAGTGATGGCTCATCCAGCAAATCTGTTGAGGGAGAAGGACTAATTCTCTACACATAAAGAATGATTCTGTTATTCTTTGAAAGAATCATTCTATTTCCCAGGCAATCAGAAGAAGACCTAGAAATCATTTTCTTAAACAGGAAAGGTCACATATTTGTCACTTGTGTCCAACTGCCTCTTAAATGTGGCTTGTTGTTGGATCATCAACAAATATGAAGTTAAAAATACATGTAAAAATAGTAGAACCGTTTCAAAAAGAAAGCAGGTGGCAAAGTCTATAAATATTTAGAAGAGAGTTGTACAGAGTATTTACACTCAACTTAATAAAGTACTGTTCTTTTTGCAGGGAACCACCATCTGAATCTTCTAGCTGTTTTCAGGTGCAGGCTGCTGCTTCTAGTCTATCTAGGAGAACAGCATTTTTGAATATTTGTTGTGTTTCCATTTATTATTATTTATTCCTCCAACAAAACAAGGTTTATCTTCCCTCTTTGAGGTTCTTATAGTTGTCATCTTATGTTCCTATCTTAAGTATTAACAGGCTTTCTTCTATACTTGTCTGTGACTTTGAATATTGAGGCATTAAATCTACAAGCCCCTTAGGCACATACATCCTTTTACTCATGCATGAAGTCCTGATGACTTCAAAGATCCTGATTGCACGTTGGCTCAATGAGTTGGCATACCAGAATAATCTATGTTCTTGAGAACTTCCAAAATTACGTCCACAGATGTTATATGCTTTGGTGCTAAATTATGTTTCAGAGTAAAGGGATCTTGCCCACTCTAACAAGACTAATACCCAGGCAAAAACTTTCGTATGGCTCTGTGTAATTTGTCAAAAAAGAGGGAAAAAAACCTTTAAACTTTGGATTCTGGGTGTGTGGGAGGATTATCCCTGATTCTCATTTCCCAGAAAAGATGGTTGCAGATGCCAGTTACATTCAAAAATGGAGCTTTATAGGTTTTGTAGCCTGACAAAAAGTCAAAGATTTCTAGGATGTTGATGAGGTGTTGCTGTGAAAGAGGCTAATGGATGAGGATAGCATCAGCATTTGAGGAGGAGGCTCATGGTTGGTAGAGGCAGCTCGTCCAACACACACATGCTGTCTGACTGTGAAAAGGGGGAAGAAAGTCAGGAGTTTGTTGTTATATATTGATCAAACAAGTAGAGATACAAAACTCTCTGCAGATGTGTTCATTAAGAGGTTTGGTGTTCTGCTCTATTGCAATGCCTAGTATTTCTCTGCTAGAAGAGCTTTATCTCTTGGATCCAAATGTGGGTAGGGTAAGACAAAGTCAGTCTGATGCCTGCTGACAATAATTTGGGACTGAGAGATAGCTTTTTCTTTTTGCCTGTGTACTTCTGACAGGTGGCTTTCTAGTCAAGATTTCTGGGGGTGGGGAGGAGTGGAAATAGATAGAGTCAAACTATGCATTAGTCTGGAAGTTCTAAATTAAGGTTGTGTGAAACATTGCATTAAACTCCAAAGAACATGCTGCTGATAGCATCCTGGAATAGTTTACCTTGATGTGCCCCAGCATTTTCCTGAATGTTTATTGGCACCATCTGAGAACTGAGACATCTTTATGAAGGAAGAAGGCTATGGTGTATATGAATCATGTGGAGCATATGAATTACATTTTGTTTGTTGTGTCCAAAATGCAAACCTGATCATCAACCTCAACTGCTTGTTGCTGGGACACTGGATTTGTGCTCCATGCCTGAAAGTAGGACTGAGATTCATAGCTGTGAATCCACGCAGTCTCACTGTAGAGCAACACTTAGCTTTTCTGAAACTCCACAATGGGAAGGGAATTGTGCTCAACAGGATCCCTTTTGCTGAAGGGCTGTTATACTTGGCTTGCTCTGTAATATTTAAAAACGAGCTACAATCTTCTGCATCAGTATAAAGATAAGTTGTGTGCTTAGATGAGGCTTGTAGTGAACAACCTGCCAAGATTAGCTGGGGTGGTTAGATTATATCTCTATTTTATGGATTAGTTGTGATGAAGATGCGCGTAGATTGAAGAGAAAATTTCAATTGCTCTGTGAGTGACGATACAGAGGCTGCCTAGGTTGTCTAGAATTGCTTTTCCAAGCTTTAAAGTGTTTCCTTGTTTTATACACTATACATTTAAAGTTTGTTGTAGTTTTATTATGGGTTCCTGAAAGGTAAAATAGTGTTTTCTTACAGACTTTCATTAATATACTTCAAATTTAACTCCAGAATAGCTCAAGTTGGGTCATTTTGTTTGTTTATTTATGGTTTTTTTTTGCCTGGGAATTTCCTTAACTGGAAGAAAAAATACATAAAGCTATTAAGTCCAGGGTTCTGGCATACATTGTCTGTATGTATGCCTAAGATAACATTTCCTATCAAATATGGTTTTTTTGATCAATATTTTCTTCTTGGTTCCCAGGACAGGCATTTCTATCACATCATGTCCCATTTTCTTGTGTCAGTATTGGCTGTTACTGTTCAGGTTTCATAGTGTTTATAAACTCTGTGACCTTGTTGGGTTATACACATTTTGTTTGTTTATTTATGGAGGGAATTTGTTAACAAATTTCCCCTTGAAAAGCAGGAAAATTGTACAGATTAAAAACATCTCTCTTAGAATAGGTTATAATATATCTGGAATTTAAGCCAAGCCATTTTGCATTTGTCAATAAATAGACTGGAAAATATTCAAGAAAGGAGATCACATCACTTCTCCTGGAGCCCTTCTTTCTTAACTACTTTGTTATTTAAGTTTTCCAGAAATATCCTACCAGATAAAATATAACAGTGAAATATGAAATGGTCTGGTTTAATTTTAGTTATATTCAGGGAAAGAAGTCAAAATCTCAGAACACAGAATAAAGGCAAACAGGAGCTGAACTTCCAGCCCTTAAGAGACAAAATCAACTTGAAGTACAGCCAGTTTTAAAAAACTGAAGTATTTTGAAACATGAACTCCACATATCACCTTATCTATGTTGTGTTTTCTCCACCTTTGCTTTCTTGTATTTCAAAACTAGTTTATTAATGTTCAGAGAAAGTACTTGTATTCATATATAAAATACATGGGGAAGAAACAATGGCTGCATGAAATACATCTTAAAACTGCCTGGATAGCTGGTGTGGTCAAAAAGAAAAACAAGTAGAAGAAAAAGAGAGATTATTCTACCTGGCAGCAGCAGAACCCTCTGATGTTACTTGTAAGAATGGAAGCTAAAACCCTGTGGAAACAAATGCTCTTTTGTTCCTTTCTATTTGTATACACACATTTCTAAGTTCTTAGCCCTACAACAATCTAGACACTGACACATCCTTATGACACAGTCTGTGCTCTTTGAAAACTTGATGCACACAATAGAGGATAAAATGTCTGTTTTGAGCAGAGCAGTGAGAGTGCTCAGGGAACAACCACATGATCCAGCTTTCGTTAGAAATGTTGTGTTTCAAAGTATGAATCATTTTGATTTGACCCTGAACATATGGGTAGCAGGAACTCCCCTTCACCCACCAGGGAGTAATGTCAGTTGGACTTTTTTTTCTGCTGACAGTTTAAAAACCAAATACTGTTAATTTAGATCTAGGAGAGGCATGGTAAAATGCTGCCAAAATATGCCTTACAGATGCTTCAGAAAAAAAAAGGGTTGTCATCTTTCCAGATAGCTGAGAAGAGCTGTGTGCTCTATGCTCTGCTGCTTTAGATATTTCAGTCCTTGGCTTGTGTAGGAAATTGGAACATTTAAATGTGAATGTGTGGCCAACTGTGCTCTGGGATTTTGATTTTTCCCATTTGATTCACTTTTCTTTGACATGTAGACAAAAATACCTCTAGAAGGTATCTGTAAGAGTCAAATATGGATTGTATGGAGTTCAGCAATTTCTGAGATTGTTTTTCTTAAGCTTATTTCAGGATTATACTGAGGTAGGTTTCTCTTCTGTTGTGATGATGTTGGTTTTGAGTTAGAGAGAGGGACAGGGATTCATCTATCCCATGTTCCTGGCTTTTCATTCATAAAAATCAAATGGGACTGTGAAAATGGCTCACTGTTGTTCATATTTTTCTTTAAATGGAAGGAGAATGTAGTCTAAGTTGTATAATATAATGCTATTCTGACTAAACAAATGGACACTTCATTAAAGGCAAGGCTATTGTCCTTGTGGAGTTTTTGCTTTTCACTGGTTATCTATTACTCTCTTGTGTTGCCACACTTTATTATTCCTTCATATATCCCATGCTGTTGTCCATAATGCTGTTCCTTTGCTAGAGCATATTTCTTTCAAGTTTTTTGCCTTTCCTGGTTACAAACCATGTTACATATAGTAATATAAACAATTGCTAGGCAAATCCATCAGCCTATACTGGTGCCATTGCACTTCTTGTTCATTTTTCTTATGTACCACACTTTGAAAGCCTCTCTGAGAGGTATTAGCAGCATTTCTCTTAAGAGGAAATTAAGGCAGAAAAAGGTAAAGTCCTTTGGCAAAGGCACACTGTGAGGTCTGCAGCGTAATACAACCAGAACTCCTGACTCCCAATCCAGTGCTTTAGGTGTGGCAGCTCTCTCTGAAATAATAAATTACATCACAACACATTTATACTTTAAACCAAATAAACCAAATCAAACTATTTCCTGTAAGAAACAAGGCTCTATTCCTAATTGAAATATTCTCCTGTGCATCAAAGCTACCATTCCAGCATGTTGCTTTTATTTAAATATGAAAAAATACAAAGGCAGGTTGTGTCCAATAAATGGTTCTGGGAGAGGAGAACATTGTACTTTCTGCCATGTAATTTAATTTGTTTTTCTTTCTAGGTGATTACAGACTTGGAAGAGCAGTTGAACCAGCTCAGTGAAGACAATGCAGAACTGAACAATCAGAATTTCTTCCTATCCAAGCAACTTGATGAGGCCTCAGGGGCCAACGATGAGGTTGTCCAGCTGCGGAGTGAAGTTGACCATCTCCGTCGTGAGATCACCGAGAGAGAGATGCAGCTCACCAGTCAGAAACAAGTAAGGCTCTCTAAGGCTGGGTCACCACCTTGTAACAGCCACCTAATTATCTATGAGGCAGAAAAACCTTCTAAATCTGGAAACCTGTAAGAAAGGAACATGCTTCCAGGGGCAATGATGTTTCAGCCTTCCTTCCCAGAGCAGTGGAGCGAGTGGAAGTTGTTGGTGCTTCCCATTGTATTTTCCTGCCATTTGATTTTGAAGTTGTGCCCTCTGAAGGTACTGCAGCTTAGAATTCTTCATTTTCATTTTGTGACCCTGGAAATTTCAAGATTTTTATAATGAGATAGAACTGACATTAACAGCAATCACAAGTGAATGTATGGAAGCCTTGAAATAAATGGGTTGTGATTTACCAGCTTCTGTTTGCTGCCAATTTGCATGTACTGTAATTTAAATGGTAAAGCTGAAGCTTAAAGTGCACGCTTGATGTGGGATGTGAGAATTGATAGGAGGATTTATTTTTAGACTATGGAGGCCTTGAAGACAACATGTACAATGCTGGAAGAGCAAGTAATGGACTTGGAGGCCCTGAATGATGAACTCTTGGAGAAAGAGCGTCAGTGGGAAGCATGGAGAAGTGTTCTCGGGGATGAGAAGTCCCAGTTTGAATGTCGAGTTCGAGAGTTGCAGAGGATGCTGGATACTGAGAAGCAGAGCAGGTCTCTCTCTCCTCCTCCCCTTTTTATTAGTTTTTATGAAAATGCTCTATAGAAGCTAGTACAAAAAGTATATTTAGAATAGGATATGGGAGTTGGAACTAAATATAAAATCTTGTGAGGTAGTTCTAAAAATGGTTTATTAGTTAATAGTCATTCACCAGTGATATTGTTCCTTTTGTCTCTTTGCAAGTGAGCAGTTCATGAGGAGTGGTATTTATCATCGTAACTTAAAAAAGTCTTGATTTCTTGTCTTCTACTTTATTACATGGAAAACCAGCCTTTGCTCCTCACTGTTCCTGAGGGGGTCTCGAAATTTTCAGGCTGTATTTCTACCAGGGGCAGGAACAGGGTTATATAACACAAAAGTGTTGCAGCAGTCAGTCTGGTTTTACAAAGTAACATCTTGAATTGGAGGCAACTTCTTGAAAGAGTTACTGCTGCCACTGCATGCTAGGAAGAGGTCAAGTCCAGGAAGGAGTTAGGTAACCTTCTTTTCCATTTTAATACAGAGTGAGAGCAGATCAGCGTATTACTGAGTCTCGCCAGGTGGTAGAACTAGCTGTCAAAGAACACAAGGCAGAGATTCTAGCCCTTCAGCAGGCACTGAAGGAACAAAAACTCAAAGCTGAGAGCCTTTCTGATAAGGTAAGTAACTTTCAACCCTAGACTTTCGCAATTAGATGAGATGCTTTTCTAGAGATGAGGCACTTGTAGAAATGTGTCCTTGAGCAGCTTCTTCAAGATGTGAGAGCAAATTAAAAAGACAGGAGGTCACAGAATAGAATGCTGTCTTCAAGCCAAAGACCTTGGATTTGCCATGGAAAAGACTAAAGCAGAAAGCAGCCATGACAAAACTTGATATCTACATTTGAGCGATGGCATACCAAAATGATTAATGATTATTTTTACCCTCCTTGTACTAAATAAAGGATAGTTGCATAGTTTTTGTTTAGTATGTGCTTGGTGAAGTTGTATTTAAAGACTATGGAATGCTGTATTTATTAGTATTCAGTGTTACTCTGACCATCTATCCCACTTGCTTAGCTCAACGATCTGGAGAAGAAGCATGCTATGCTGGAGATGAACGCACGCAGCTTACAGCAGAAGCTTGAGACAGAAAGGGAGCTCAAGCAGAGACTTCTGGAGGAGGTAACCTTGGAAATTCATGTTATAACTTCAGAAGAAGGTTCCACATCTTGGGGAGAGGGTGAAGTTTTGCAAATAGCAATGTTACACATCCATCCTTCTATGTAAGTGGGGAGATCAATAAAGTTGGGGGGGATTGTTTTTACTTAAAACTTTGCAAAATGTGTGTCCGTATCGGGGAGCAGTGGAAGTGAACTGCTTCTCAAGGGCATGTGAGATGGGAGCCAAGCATTTAGTCCTAATCATAGAATCATGGAATGGTAGGAGTTGGAAGGGACCTTTAGAGGTCATCTAGTCCAACCCCACTGCCTAAGCAGGTGCCACCTAGATCAAGGGGCACAGGAATGTGTCCAGGTGGGTTTTAAAGACCTCCAGAGAAGGACCTTCCACACCCTCCCTGGGCAGCCTGGGCCAGGGCTCCCTCACCTCACAGTGAAATGTTTTTTCCTTATGTTTCAATGGAACCTTTTGTATTCCAGCTTCTCCTCTTTACCCCTTGTCCTTGCACTAGATATAACAGAAAAAAAGTGCTGCCCCAACCTCCTGACACCCACCAATTAGATATTTGTAGCTATTAATGAGATTCCCCCTGCAGTCTTCTGCAGACTGAACAGCCCGAGGTCCTGCAGCCTTTCCTCATAGGGAAGATGCTTCAGTCCCCTGATCATCCTGGTAGCCCTGCACTGGCCTCTCTGCAGATGTGTTTTGAAAGGAAGGAAAACCTGTAATTGCAATTTTCCAGCTTTTAAAGAACTATCTGTTTAAGTTCCATAATGATGCTTATTTTGCAAAGAGTGACAACACTGAGTAGCTTTTATTTGAAAATAAGCAAACCACAGAACCAAACCAGTGGCTTTTGTTCTGCTGTTAACAGCAAGCAAAGCTGCAGCAACAAATGGATCTGCAAAAGAATCACATCTTCCGCCTAACTCAAGGTCTGCAAGAGGCTCTAGATCGAGCAGATCTTCTGAAGACTGAAAGGAGTGACCTGGAATATCAGCTGGAAAACATTCAGGTGAGGGTCAGGAAATTGGACTGGACTCTGGGCTCCCCATCCTAAAACCTCCTCGCTGTGGACTTTCAGAAGTGTGATCTGCTGTTTCTGTGTGATGCTTTCCTTATGCTAGTTTGTAATCTCTGCTCTGCTGTTAGCTGTTTGTTTCTTCTGTGAAGGTGACATTTCTGATATGAGTGTGTGCTTCACAGGTTCTCTATTCCCATGAAAAAGTGAAAATGGAGGGCACTATTTCTCAGCAAACCAAACTCATTGATTTCCTGCAGGCAAAGATGGACCAGCCAGCAAAAAAGAAAAAGGTGGGTGAAAAAGGTTTGAGAGGCATGGAATAAAATCTAGTTCTTTTGATTAGTTATGTGCTGTGTATTTGTAACATCCTGTTTTATCTTGCTTTGTGCCCTCATTTAAGAGCATTCTGAGTTGCTGAACACAAACTTTGCTAGGCAGAACGTGTTCATTGTGGCTTTTTCCAGTGTTTTGCTCTTCCTACAACACTTTGGTTACAACCCAGTGTCTCACCTCGGTGAGGCTGTAGGAAAATAGAGTTTTAACCATGCATTTTGGTCTTTAATGGTAAGTATGTACGTGTGTATGGACATACTGTGCATCTAGAGTGGTTGTCTTGCAGTTACAGCATAGGATGGGTCAATCAGGTGATGTGACTTGTGTTGCACCTCTGTCAGAAGCCATGCTGTCATTTTGAATTAAGTAATTTAACCACCTGTTTTGAGATCCTCTGCTTAGGTGCTTTGGGAGCTGCAGGTGTGAGTACTGACAGGTAATGTACGTCCCTCTTTGAATGAATCTGTATCTCAACATTTTCTCTCCAGTACCAATGTGAACTAAAAATCCATCCCTACCCTTATCAGAATTACCCTTAGGCCCTCTGGCTGGACTGCCACTAGCTAGTTTCGCTTTGCCTAGTTTAAGCCATCTCTTACTAGGAGTTAGGAGTTGTCTGTGTGTTTCTGTTGCTAGGGCCTGTTTAGTCGGCGGAAAGAGGACCCTTCTTTACCCACACAGGTTCCCCTGCAATACAATGAGCTGAAAGTGGCACTGGAGAAGGAGAAGGCTCGTTCTGCTGAGCTGGAGGAGGCTCTACAGAAAACACGCATTGAACTCAGATCTGCTCGTGAAGAAGGTAGGGATTGACAGAAAGGGTCAGTGTGGAAGGAGAGGCACGTCTTTGGTCTGAAAGCGTGCCTCCAATTGTGTGCCACTGTAGCAGTAACACAACTTGTTCAATTATTAGCTACTGCTCTGAAGATGCAATAAGGCTACACTGAATGGTTACACAGAACCACTGCTGTGAGCTGGAGTGTGATGTTGGTTGTGTTAACGAGTGACATTTCTCTCGTCTCTAGCTGCTCATCGGAAAATATCCGACCACCCTCACCCCTCGACGCCAGCCACAGCCCGGCAGCAGATCATCATGTCTGCCATCGTGCGCTCGCCAGAGCACCAGCCCACTCCCATCAGCCTCTTAGCTCCACCCTCCAGTCGCAGGAAGGAATCTTCCACCCCAGAGGGTGAGTTCTCAACCATCTTTCCTGTTCTGCTGTCTACTGTTTCAATGCTGTCTCTTTTTCTTTCATTTCAAAGCTGGATTGTTTTGCATGATGGTGTGGTGGTTTAAGCCCAGCCAGCAGCTACCCACCACACAGCCAGTGGCATGGGGAGGAGAAGCAGGAATCATAGAATGGAGGGGTTGAAAGAGACCTTTAGAGATCATCTAGTCCAACCCCCCTGCAGAAGCAGGTTCACCTAGATCAGATCACAAACTCCCCCCAAACTCGTGGGTTGAGATGAGAATGTTTAATAACTGAAATGAAATAAAACAGAATGCTAAATAATAACAGTAATTTAATAATGGCAAAAACAGCAACAATAATGATGAAAAAGAAAAAGAACAAAGAAGAGAAAGGGAACCCAAGAAAAGCCAAGTGCTGCTCAATGCAACTGCTCCCTGATCTGCCCCTCCCCGCCAGCTCCCCCCAGTTTCTGTACTGAACATGGTGTGCCAAGGTATGGAATAGCCCTGGGGCTAGTGTGGATCAGCTGTCTTGGCCATGCTCCAGCCCAGCTTCTTGTGCACTTGCTTGCCAGCAGAGCTTAGAAAGTGAAAACTCTTCACTTAAGCACTACTGAGCAACAACTAAACCATCAGTGTGTTATCAACATTATTTTCGCACTGATCAAAGCACAGCCTGGTACCAGCTGGTTCTTAGTTAACCAGAACCCCAAGACTCTGAACTGAAGCCTCCAGACTTTACCTGGAAACAACCACATCCCACAAACTGGTTCAGCCATCACAGCTGGCTGAGAAGGCACAGGGTGCCATCAGAATGGATAACACTGGCATGGGAAGATGTCCTCAGAGGCAGATCATGGGCAGAAAGTAGAATCATGTTCATCAGTAGAAGACCATGCCTTGAAGGATAAACTTTGTTCAATATAGATCCATCAGCCAGGGCTGTGAGGTGCACTTTGAGATATGCTGGAACTGATAGTTAGCATGAAGGCTGTAAGAAGAAGGCCTGCTGTCTGTTGGTGACAACAGTATAGGTGTTGAAGGGTTGTTAGTTGTAAGCAAAATTGAGACATTAGTTTAGCACATGGTAAGAAGTGGAGCTGAGTGCAGGCTTGAAATGTAGATGGTTTGATTGGCATCATCCTGCTACAGCAAACATTAGCCATTTCACTTCTACGGTCTGTTCTCAAGCAGCACCTTCTGTGCATCTGCACAAGGTAATTACTGAGCTGCTGATGTAGCTTCAGATTTGCAGATTGCCAAGGAAAACAGTGTCAACATTCAGCAAGGCTTTGATAGAGACATGTAGTCCCTTCTACTATAAATTTCCTCCCTCTCACTGTTTTCATCCTGCTAATGAACGTTGTCCCTTGCAGAGTACAGCCGCCGCCTGAAGGAGCGGATGCACCACAACATCCCACATCGCTTCAACGTGGGGCTCAACATGAGGGCAACCAAGTGTGCTGTGTGTCTGGACACTGTGCACTTCGGCCGCCAGGCGTCCAAGTGTCTTGGTAAGGGCAGAGTGTGTGCAGGGACAAAGTGCAACTGCACAGTGCAGGGAAGAAGCATCAGCTGTCTAGAACAGGTTTTCAGTGGCAGCTGAAGAAAGGATTGAGTATTAAATCTTTGAAACCTGGTGCAAACATTCTGCATTAGAAAACATCTGATGACTTAGGGTAGAGGGAAGCTCTTGGGAGAGCTGGGGTTAGTGCAGGAGAAGTTGAGGCAGCTGTGTCATCGGATTTTTTGGCACTTAACAGAAGTTTTTCTCTGTCCCTCTGTCAGAATGCCAAGTGATGTGTCACCCAAAATGCTCCACTTGCTTGCCAGCTACTTGTGGACTGCCAGCAGAATATGCCACACACTTCTCTGAAGCGTTCTGCCGGGATAAAATGAATTCTCCTGGGCTGCAGCTGAAGGAGCCCAGCAGCAGTTTACGTCTTGAAGGATGGATGAAAGTGCCAAGGTATAAACGTGAATCTTGGTGCCACATCAGGTTCTGAAAGATCTGGAACAATTGCTTATATTATCCTAGCTCTTACCATGTGATAACTGGTACATGCCCAATGAAAATGCTGCCACTGAAGTGCATCTTTGTTGGAGTTACATGCTGGTTTTATTCACAATCCAAGCAGAAAATCCAACGTGGCTTTGTGCTTATTTTCTTTAGGAATAATAAACGTGGACAACAGGGCTGGGACAGGAAGTATATTGTCCTGGAAGGAACAAAAGTGCTCATTTATGATGCAGAAGCAAGAGAAGGTAACTTAACATTTCTAGGAAGAACCTTTTTTTTTTAAATCTTCAGATATTGCTTGGTGAGTTGAGAGGCTTAAAGCTTGTTACTGTTTGCCATGGCCATACTTAATTCAGCTAAATCTTCTGTGCTAAGGCACACTGTTGTGTTTCTAGATCCTCAACAGTTTTATTAGCTGGTACATCATCATAATCCAGCTGTGAAACATCCAGTGTCTACCCACTTCATTTTGCTGTCATAATTATTTTCTTACTACTAGTTCATTCTTTCTTAATGTCTCCCATCCTCCCTGCAGCTGGACAGAGGCCTCTGGAGGAGTTTGAGCTCTGCCTTCCTGATGGCGATGTAACTGTTCATGGAGCTGTAGGAGCTACTGAACTTACCAATACAGCAAAGACAGGTGAGAATCTTATGTAGATGAGGTCAAATGGATTTCATCTGGCTTGCCATCTGTTGGCATTGGTTTTGGCTGAGCAGAATTTTCTCGCTTCAACTCTCATTCTGTAACTCTGTAATGTTGAGGTTACCTCTATTTAAAATAGGTGAATAGCTCAGTCATCCAGATTCAGTTACACACAGGCTGCTGCTTCTGTCGTGGTAGTTGAACTGTGAATGGTACAATCATCGAGCCAAGTGGAAGTACATTTGAAGAGCTTTGTAACATACTGAAAAGCACTCAGTTTATTTACATTTTGCTCTCAAGTGTGAAGTGTGATAACTCCATGCCACCATTGTGCTCTATGCAGAAAGTCATTAACTTAGAAATACTGTGAGGTGTGTACAGTCTCTTCCTATGAAAACATGTCGCTGTTTTGATTTGTATGTATTGAATAGAACTGATGAAAAGATCATGTATGTCTTGACTTTAACATTAAAGGATACAGATTGTTAAAAACAAAGGTTTCCATAACCAATTTTTACAGATTTTTTTTTCCTTGACCAGTACAGGGAAAACTTTAGTCAAATGCCTGGCTATGTATTATATTTTTTCCCAATGGAATTTCTTTTCTCTGTTGATTAAAAGGCAAGGAATTATTTTGATTTAGTAAAGACAGCATCCTATGCCTGTCTGGCATACATCCAGCTGCTCTTTAGCTTTAAGTAGCTAGCCTGTGCAGGACCTGTGTATAAATTGCCATGGTAACACGTCATGATAAATACGTCTTCTCTCCAATGAGGCTGAAAGGTGTTGATTTTAAGTCCACTGACAATATTCCAAAAACTAATCTAAGTCTTATTCTATCTATATAACATCTCAGATGTGCCATATATCCTAAAATTGGAGTCTCATCCACACACCACTTGCTGGCCTGGTAGAACACTCTACCTGTTAGCACCCAGCTTCCCTGACAAACAGCGCTGGGTCACAGCACTGGAATCAATAGTGGCAGGTGGGAGAGTTTCCAGAGAAAAAGCTGAGGCTGATGCTGTGAGTATAAAAGTTTCATTTAATAATAAAATATTCTGGGAGGGAGCAGAGTTTTGAAAAATATGTTTTCAGTATTTGCCACACTGAGGTTGAACTGAAGGTAAGTTGTTTCTCCTGCGTATGACGGGCAATACGAGCACTAGGAGCAAGTTTGTCGTGAGACTGATGCTTTTGTAGTACAGTACCCTTCTCTAGACTTGGGCAGGGTAGTAAGGGAATCCCAGACTTCTATCTCTTCATTCCAGCAAACAGAAAAGGTAGAAAGAGTCAGGACATGGTTTAAATCTGGTGTTAAAATGTACCACAAGGAATGGGCAAACCTTAAAGGAATGAAGAAAAAAGCTCCCTTGTCTCCCATCCTTATGGAGTTGGGGTTGTTTGTTTCATGGGGAGAAGGGGAAAGATGTGTGTGTGCTTTTCAGTTTAAGTTTTCTTCCTGGTATGAATAAGAGATTAAATGCTTTTCCTTTGGGTTTAGATAGCCTTTTTCATCGTTGTTGTGCTAGGAACTGTTTTCTGATAAAGAGAGGTTTGATTCTGTGGCATTGCCTATTGGAACTTTATCTCTGGAGGCAGGGATTGTCTGCATAGCAGGAAATAATGTCTTTTCTCATGCTAGTGTTCCTTTTGTCTCTGAGAAAAATACATGCTCCCTCCAACATTTGGACTTCTTTTAAGATCCTTCCCTTAGCAAAATGTCACTGCTGCATTGCAGGAGATGTGGGGAAGTAGAAAGGATAGAGGTAACAATAGGTTCTATCCGAGTTTGGGTTAACTCTGGTTGGTTTGCCTGAGTAGATAAAAGTTTACTCATTCTTTTGTAGGAGGTATCCCTGCAACCATTATCTTTCTGAGCCAAGGAACTCTGTGCTAAGCTTTTTCCCTGTCTAAATTGTTGACTGTACATTGTTAAAGTATTAAGAGAGAAAGAGATAAAAGATTCACTTAATAACAACTACAACTTCTTGTCATTTGCAGAAATTGCTGGGAAACTCCCTGCTGAAGCTGGAGGGTGAAGAGCGTTTGGATATCAATTGCACAATGCCCTTCAGTGACCAGGTAATGGCAATTCACTTGGGCCTGTCTGAGCCTTGGAGGTTTCAGTCATGGAGACAGGATCTCAAGGGCAATATGTGTAATTATATACTTGTTTATTGGTTTGGCTTTTCTCTTTAAAGAGTGTTGTCCAAGTTTGCCCTTGGAGTATTCCTTGTTCTCCCCATGCAGTTCTATTTTTTTCCCTCTTGTCACTGTAGGTGGTACTGGTGGGTGCAGAGGAAGGTCTCTATGCCCTGAATGTACTGAAGAACTCCTTAACACACATCCCAGGAATGGGTGCTGTCTTCCAAATTCACCTCATCAAGGACCTGGAGAAGCTGCTCATGATAGCAGGTGGGGGACTATGTCACCATTTTTTCCTGCAGTGTGGAGATGGCAGCTGCTTTGTGCTGGTAGGAGTATTACAGTGTCAGGGCCATGGCCTTTTCTCAGAACACATTACAAGTGGCTTTTTCTTTATCAGTATATTGTCAGGAATCAATTACTGGGGTAACACAGTCTTGCCTGAGGCTTTCTTGGACATGCATATGTGAATGAAGGCTCAGTTAAACCTTCACGAGAAAGTAATTTCTCTCCAAAGCTGAGGGAAGGAGGAACCAGAAGCAAAACCAGTTGCAGCTTAGGGGTTAGCTGCCATTTGAAGTTGAATTTTCAAAGTTTTGTGCTGATGAGTGAGTGCATCTCTTCCTAATCACCACACTACCTTTGCTTTTAACATACTTAACCATTTGAGGAGCATGATGTGATCACTGTGGACTAGGGATAACAACTCTTAACCTCTCTTGCTCTGAATAATAATCCAGGTAAAAAAATTGGGACTTCATTAATGGTTTAAGATTCTCTTATGAAAAGAACACCAGCTTTAATCTCTCCCATCTGTTTTTTCCAGAGATAATCCTTCCTACACTGGTGTAGGCATGCTGAGCATTAGGGCGTATCTTCAGCTGAAAGCTCGAGTTAACAAGTGTCTATGTGACATTTGTAGGGAATGAAAAACAAATCCTCTCCTTGTTCTCTTCTGCATTTTTCCCCTTGTAGAGATTTAGGCTGTGCATGCTTTATTTATGTCAGGATAGCAGAGAAAAAAGCAATAGGATAAAGAAAATCTGCCACCAAATTAGGAGAAGGCTGTTTCTGTGTCACCAGGCTTCTGAGAGGAACTGGGCTTGGCTTATGGTGCAGTTTATTAGGGCACTTGGAAATCCATTGCCAGCTCTGTTGGCACAGAGAGGCTGAAGGACCTTTTACTTCAAGAAGTTCTGAAGGCTAAAATGAAACTTTCTGGCTGATTGTGAAGTGGCCTAATGAGGCCAGTGTTACTGTGATCTCCTAGACCTTAGCCACACCAGTAATCCATGGAGAGAATGGTTGATCTCCTCATGGATTTACTGCCTTGTGTGTGGCTGGGTCTTTGCAAGTTTTCTGCTTCATCTTTAATAGGAATAATATGAAATGATTTCTACATGGTACCTTGTGACTGTTGCCACAGTAACAGCCTGTAATGAGAAGCTGCTGCTTGGGTAACACCACAGACTTTTGCACAGAACAGGGAGTTTTCTCTTGACGAAATGTATCCATTTTTGTTTCTAGGAGAAGAAAGAGCGCTGTGTCTTGTTGATGTAAAGAAAGTGAAGCAATCTCTAGCCCAATCTCACCTCCCAGCTCAGCCTGATGTCTCACCAAATGTTTTTGAGGCTGTCAAAGGATGTCACCTTTTTGCTGCTGGCAAGGTAGGATACAGCTTCCCTGTGCCCCCAGACTACCCTTGGACTGCACTGAGGAAACATTAATCAACCCAGCAATTTTATTTCACTGGCAGCAGATCCCAAGTATATATTCTTGTTTTAAATCTATGTATTCAAATGAGAAAAGTAGAAATGCTGAAGAAGGTCTGAGCTGGAGCCATTCTGGAGGATCTTGTACTGATATGAGGATGACAGGATGGTACAGCCTGAAGCTGTAATCATGGCACGAAGCACAGCACAGCCTAGTGTCACTGCCTCCTCACAGCTGACTTCAACTGGCAGATGTAGAATTAGTGAATTCTATCCACTCTCTGTTCTTGAATGGCATGTAACAGTTTCCAGGTTAGCAAATTTCCTTAGGTGTTTGTGCCACTTGCCAGCTCTTGATATTTACATTCATTCCCAATTTTAGTGTGGAACATTTAGCTACAGCACGACCTTTGGTAACAAACTGAACATCAGTCCTTCCAAAGGGATGTTTAAAAATCACAGTGTCGGGGGCTAAAATTGAGACCTAACCTATTTGAATTTGTTAACCCTTTTAATGAAACTTTTTTTTCTCTGAAAAACCTATTAACCTCTTTCAAGTATCAAATCACAGAACAGCTCAAATCCACATTGTTTTTTGAGGATGTGAAGTAGCTTCTCACTAATTCACAATAAAGACCCTATTGTAAAGGTACTTGCTTATCTCTGCCAGCTTCTTTTTGTGGCAAGGGGTACTTGCATCCATTTCACACACTTCACATTAGAATTGGCTCTGCATTATCACCCTGAACTATGCTTGTCATCCTCTGTACAGGTGGAGAATGGTCTTTGTATCTGTGCAGCCATGCCCAATAAAGTGGTGGTTCTGCGATACAACGAGAGCTTGAGCAAGTTCTGTATCAGAAAGGTAAGCTTAGTCATTCCTCTCAGCAGCTGTGGGACTCACAAAGGCTTTGCTTTGGAACAAACATCTCAAACCTTTTTACATGCATAAGAACATTTGTTTGCCAGCTAGAATGATAACAAATGGCACCGTGCACTGACTCAAACTGGAGTAGATAGCAATTTCCTTTAATAAGAGCTGATGTGGTTGGAGAAATGCAAAACAGAACTGTGGGGTTTTATTTGAGACACTGGACTCAGCTGTAATCCTACATTTACTTCTTCACCCAAAAAAAAGGCTTTCTTGGGAATTATCCAGCAGTGTTCCCTCACCTGTATTGTCTCAGGAGAAATCCATAACAAATGACTGCTCTCCTCTCTGCAATGAGGGCAGCAATGGGTGCCTGTGCTTGTCTCCTGTTCCAGTCAGAGGCCAAAGCTATTTGGTATTGTGCCACCACAGGACAGGCAGCTGGTTCCCATCCTGGTGTACATGTCCTTTCTCCTGGCCAGCAAACCAGGCAGTAAGCCACAGCTCAGCCACGGCTGTGTGTGCACCTCCCCTGCCTGTATAACCCTGTGTGCTTCACTCTGCCACACATGGGGACAAACAACAGAGCTGCTGCAGCTGCTCTTCAGCCAGCCAGTGGCAGGAAGATAACACTAACCCACTGTTCTTCACAAAGCCAAGTCCAATGAGTCATCACGAAGATGTCTGATGTGCTCATACATGTCCAGAAAAACCCCCAATAATGGGGATCTCCCATCAGAACAGAGCTTAAGGCTGCCCTCCTTCAAGGGGGCTGGTAACCAGAAACTCCTCTCCAGTTCACAAATTAAAGGATGTTCAGATCAAACTACATTTCCCTGTGAGCTTCTGCATGTTACTTGAAGGCACTGGCTCAATCTTCAGCTTGCCTGAGGCTTTCGTGCCCCCCGAGTGCTGCACTGGCACGGCTGTAAGGAAGCAGAGTCGGCACAAATTCAGAGGCTGGCTTCCTTGGAAGCTGACATGTTTGATGGAGAAAGTCTTGGCACAAACAATGTGGATGCCAGCAAACCTGCAACATCCACAGGCACTGATGCTGATGCCAACTCCTGCTCACAACAAAGCAGCAGCTGGCAGGAGACATTGAAGTTGTACAGGCACCGTCCTGTGTTGGTGCCGCCGGTCACCTCCCTGGTGCCAAGAGCCTTGACAAGGGCTTATGTGCAAAGGCATGATTTAGAAGGCAGGTTTTCCTTATCTCCACTAATCCAGACAACTGAATTTAGATCCTAACAAGATGGCAGCAAGCCCAGAATATGCTCTTCTGTTCTGCCAACTAAATTTCCAGATAAACTAGGAATAATGTGAGGGATCCTGTCCTCAGAAGATGTGGGGATGTGTGTGCTGTGTCAGGCAAACCTGCAGAGCTGTCCTGCCTGCAGTCACTGCAGAGCTTGGGGGACAACGTGTCTGTGTGATGTTGTACTAAAGGAAGATTGTATATGTCTTGCTTTTGCTTAAGGAGCCATCAAGCCACCTTCTGAAGAGTTGCCAGCTCTAGGGAGCTGCTTGGGAGAATCACAGTGGTGGATGTGCCTTCTGACAAGGGGCTTGCTCCATGCCTTACAGAGTTTGAGACTTAACTGGGATCAATCCTGCTGCTGTCTTAGGAGCTTCTGTCTGCTTTTCTAGCAGCTGCCCTGCTTCCTGGTGACTTCCAGGCTAGGAAGTGGTTGTGCCAGCACAGCTACTCTGGAGCTGGAGCAGTTTTGATGAATAATTCTTAGCTAACTGCTCCATCCTGGGCTTGTGTCATCTCCAGACACTGTTCAGATGTGCTGTCACTGGCATGGCTGTGACCTGCTGTAGGTAGGGAGCCATTCCCTACTGCTCCATAAAACTGAGCTGCAGAGCACAAGAGTATGTTGCAGAATAGTGTGTTCTTCCAAAAGGAATAGGTTCTTACTAGAGTTAACACCTGAAGCTGAGGTGATAGGCAAGTCTAGCTTCAAGCAAGTATCACTTCCAAGAAGACAAAGCCTTTTCTTCTGGCAAGAGTGCTTTTCCACATGCTTTTGAGAGACTGGTAGTCACTCTGAGGTTCCCATCTCTCCCTTTTATAGAGGTAAATGTGGCAATATATGATCTTCCAGAATAAGCAAAAATCTGTAAACTGTTAGAGAGCACTAATAATGACTGTTCATACTTTCCTCTCTTCCAGGAGATTGAAACATCTGAGCCTTGCAGCTGCATCCATTTGACCACTTACAGCATCATCATTGGAACAAACAAGTTCTATGAGATTGAGATGAAGCAATATACACTGGAGGGTAGGAGACACACCTGGGGACACACTGAGGGGCTCCACCAAAAGGATTGGTGGAGATTTCCTAAAGCAAGTTGGTGCTGATGAAGCTGTTTTTCTCCATTCTCTTTCCAGAGTTTCTGGATAAAAATGACCACACTTTGGCCTCTGCTGTGTTTGCTGCTTCCACCAACAGTTTTCCAGTCAGTATCATCCAAGTGAACCCCACAGGGCAGCGGGAGGAGTATCTGCTGTGTTTCCATGGTGAGTGGTACAGTTTCCATGACTGTGCAGTTGCACTACAGCTGCTCTCTTTGATACCTGAGAGTACCCAGGTACTAAAGGAGAGCCAAACAGAGCTGACTTTCTAGTGCCTGGTAACGAAGAGCTACTGAGGACTGTGAATCTAAAAGCCCTGGAAAAGTTGTGGCTGGTGGTTTAAACAATAAGATGCACAGGGCATTGGCACCAAACCAGCACTTAGTGATGCAGTCTTTGCTGAGATGCTTTGGGCCAGCTTGCTGTGGGCTGCTGGGCCTGTGGGTCAGTTGCTGGACAAAGGCTTCTGTCAATGTGAAGGGCAGGCAGGTGCTTGGTTATCCTGATAAAATGCTAAGGGGTTTTCAGACTTTGGCTTTCTTGTCTGGTTTCCACACAGAGAGCTGAGACAGCTTTTTAGTCTTGTGATGAAATAGAAGAGGCTGTTATTTCTTTGTATAGCTGCCTTTGTTGGCTCTCTAGGACAGTGTCCTGGGAATGCACAGGAAGCCTTCAAAAGCCCTTTAGCAGTATTTTGGGTAAGCAACTGTAGGAGTCACATAGTCTTTCCAACTGTAGATTAAATAATAACCTTATCTTAATTGGTACAGAGAGCCCTGGAACTGCAGTACCTTTTGGTACTGAAAGTGCTCCTCCATGCAGCCAGTCCAGGCTCAATTAGAGTAATTCACAGCACTCTAGGATAGGCAAGATAGAAGCTAAAGAGCCCAGCGTCAATTGCCTTTGTCCCTTCAGAGAGAAATGGATAAAACTGAGGTGCCTGCTCATGACATGACCTTTTTCTTGGCAGAGTTTGGTGTCTTTGTGGACTCCTATGGAAGGCGCAGCAGGACAGACGACCTGAAGTGGAATCGCCTGCCCTTGGCTTTTGGTAGGTGTGGAGGGACTGTCACTGGGGGTATGGCAGCAGCTCAGTGGGACCAGCTATTCTGCACTCAGCACTTGCATTTCCTCTTCTCTCTCCCAGTTCTCCCTGAAGCTCTGGAGGTTTCTCCATGATTTAAGTTCAAACCTTCTGAAGTGTAACAAACTGGAGGGAAATGAGTTTTGTTTCCTGAATGTCCCCAGTCTGCCAGCAGCTGGACTGGCTACTGCAATTGCTAACGATGCCTGAAAGTTTCTCAACTAGTCAAGAATATATGATGTCACTGTGATTCCCTCAGGCCTTTTGTGCTACCTAATGGGATTATGTTCAGTTAATAGTCTGGGTTTAATGCCTTTTTCATGGTACTTTTGTTAATAAATTCTTTGAGATACAGTTTCAAGGCAACAGCTCTTCAGGCTGGGTTCTCCCTGCTTGGAAACGGTGTCTATGTCTTACCAAAGGAAATAGATGCCCTTAGTTTTCCCAAGGGGCTGTGAGGCTCTGTTGTGCTCACTGATGCTCTGTAGAAGTTTTTAATAGAGGCTTTTTGTGCTTTTTCTTGCCTCTGTGATGCTCCTTCAGCCTACAGGGAGCCCTATCTGTTTGTGACCCACTTCAATTCCCTTGAAGTCATCGAGATTCAGGCACGAGCTTCTCTAGGGTGAGTTGTTCTCTTTTCATTCCTTACAGCATCATGTGCTGCAAGAATCTCTCTGCTTGCCAGGAAAAGGTACAGGGCTGACATTCTAAAGACTTTTTCCTGCAATTTTACCCAGAACCCCTGCACGAGCCCACCTGGAGATACCAAACCCACGGTATCTAGGGCCTGCAATTTCATCTGGAGCTATCTACTTGGCCTCCTCCTACCAAGACAAACTGAGGGTGATTTGCTGTAAGGGCAATCTAGTGAAGGAGACCAACAATGAGCAGCACCACAGAGGATCTTCTGCCACACGCAGGTATGATAAAGTCAGTGTGGGACAGTCCTGAGGCACCTCGTAAGCAACTGCCCATCCTTAGAGGTGGAGGCTGCTGTTAGCCACCTACTGCAGTGCTGGGATGGAACAAGGAGAGTCACTGGTTTTAATATCCAGAAGGCAAGAAAACATCAGCTCTGGAGGGATTCACAGCTATTTTGTGGTTTACTTTTATGTTGAGATATAAACTGTGACTTCAAAGCTTGGTGAGCTATTGCTAGGACACTGAACATCAAGAGACTGTCACAGTCTAAAGCAAGAGCCCCTTCCTCTTAAATAATGACATGCTGAGGGAGGCAGCGTGGGGAGCTGATACCATAGTGTTCTGCTCTGCAGAGCAGTGGAGCTACTTTGGTGGAGGGGTGGACGGACTAGATGATGCCTAAAGGTCCCTTCAAACCCCTACCATTCTATGATAGTTCCCAGGTGGGCAAATGCTGGGGTTGGCAGTGCCAGCGTGCACTGAATGGAGGTTCACAGCTCATCCTCACCTGGCCTCAGTGTCCTGGAGCTGCTGAACATTCTGCATGTCAAAAGGCCCATAGCAAATGTTGGTGTATTGTTGTCTGGAAGCGTGTTCTGTTGAAGTGTAGGAGGGTGTGGAGTGTCCTGGCATGACTCTCAGGAGCAGGAGCACTAGTGTGGCTGAGGTAAGGAACACTCAGCCATCCAAATCTCTTTGTGCATTTCATCCTGGCTCAGGGAGCTCTGATGGTTGGTCACCTGCACACTTCTGGGTGTTTGGGGATAGGGACATTTTTGCTCAAAGCCGACGTGACGTGAGGTTTGTGTCACTCAGCTGCCTGTGTCCATTCTTTCTGAATGACAGCAGCCCAAACAAGAGAGGCCCCCCCACGTACAACGAGCACATCACCAAGCGGGTGGCGTCGAGCCCGGGGCCGCCGGAGGGCCCGAGCCACCCCCGGGAGCCCAGCACCCCGCATCGGTACCGGGAGGGCCGGACGGAGCTGCGCAGGGACAAGTCCCCGGGGCGGCCCCTCGAGAGGGAGAAATCTCCAGGCCGGCTCCTGAGCACCCGCAGAGAAAGGTCCCCTGGGAGGCTGTTTGACGAGAGCAGCCGAGGCCGAATGCCCGTGAGTGGTGCCAGAACTCCTCTTGCTCAAGTCAATAAGGTAAGTGGAAGCCTGGAGAACTTCTCTGGGAAAGGGGCTGGAAAGTGTAAGGGCAAATCAAGTCTCACCATACCCCACCTCCAGCTTCTGTTAGCGCAGATGTGGTGTAACTTGCTCCCCCTGTGCTGGTTCTGTAAGGGCAGAAGCTGCCTGGCTCTGAGACAGGCCAGACTCCTCCAGGACTGAATACAAAGGTGCACTGACCTTAACGTTGATTGATTGAGTTATTTGGGATGTGAAGGGGGGCAGTGTCTGGACTCTGCTGTGGTCAGTGATGCTGACAGTACTTACCTTGGTTAGTGGTTTCAGAACTGAGCCACCGAGAGGCGAGCAGGCCCCTGGCAGTGGCTCAGAGGGAGCAGGAGGTGGGTGATGTGCGACCCCTGCACGTGTCCCAGAGGTATGTGCGACTCGTAACTGTGCTTCTGTCTCCCTGCCAGGTCTGGGACCAGTCTTCAGTGTAAGTCTCAGCTAGACAAAGTTACTCATCTTGACCTGCAGGAAAAAAAAAAAGGAAATATACTGAGTATATGCACTCCATATGTCTGCTGCCCAGCTCCCAAACAGCATTCCTGGGCCAGAGCTCGCTCCGCATCGGGAGCCCTGATGCTTTTGAAGATTGTTGGCATCTCAGTTAATTTCTCTGCACTTTCCTGCACTCCTGTTTTTGCACTTTGTACTACTGTTACTCTTTCAAGCAGTTCATGAACTTTTTGTATTCACTTTAGTCCCTGGTAGTTCATCAAGGAAATTAAAAGGGACTAGAGTCCCACCCCAGGTCTTTAATGTGGTTAGCACCCCTTAGCAGACAATTGATCACAGTTCCAAGACGTGCTGGGAGTTCCTGCTGGCCTGGAAACAGAAGGGCTGAGGTGAGCCAGTCTCTTGATGTGATTGACTATTCTCTACAGAACACAAGAAAAAAAAACCTTCTGATTAGTCTGTTCACCTGCCACTTCTGAAAGTTATTTTGTTCTCAGTACAATTGCTCTAGAGCAGCTCTGAGGGGAGGGAAGAACCCTGCTTTAAACGATCCCACGTGCCCAGCCCCGAGATAACGTGCATTACCTGTGAGCTACTGGGGTGTAAGACTTTATCCAGGTCTTCTGCATGACAGTTCACTGCATGCTGCTGCACCATCACTGGCTGCTCTCTCCTTTTAGGTTGCTTTGCTGAGTAGTGTATTGTACCTCACTTGTAAATTAACTGAAACCTTTAGATTACGCTGCAAAATAACCGTTAATTACTCTGGAAATTTGGTGAGTTAATGAGGAGTTAATGAGCCTTATTCTATAGCAAGAGTTACAGCCAGGCTGTGTTCCCCTCAGCATTGACCACGGGCCCTTCCCAAGCACCCCAGAGCATCAGGGAGGGAGCAGCCCTGGGACTGGCACTGCCCCTGACCTGTAGCTTGTGCTACAAAGAGACCTCGCTGTGCTGCACGAGGAGGGGCCCAGCCCCAGCTCCCACAGGCACCGAGCACCCTCCCAGCCACCCTCCAGCCATCCCTTGCTTTCGATTCTCTTTCGCTGTGAGCACGAAGCAGAGAGCAAATGATTTTCAAAGCAGGTTTTGGCCGTTCAGTCTGCAATAGCAACATCCCAAGTGAACAACCGTGTTCTTTGCAACTGCAAAGAGCAAAAACTGCATCCCATCTTCCCTTGGCCACTCTTCCACTTCTGCTAGTCCCTTGCGAGCCCGTGCTAACCTGTCCCAGCAGCCCACAACGATCCCAACGCCTTGTCAGTGTCCTTTGGCGAGTTCCATGAGTAGTGTAGTCCGTTCTCTTGTCTGTTGGGTTACTTTCGGTCAGGTGATTTGGCAGGAAACTTGCTGGAAGTTTTTGTCTCCTGGTCTGAATCTTTTGGCAAGGTCACTGAGATCAGTCTTTAAAATCTTTGCATCTCATGGAAGATCTTTGAGACCTCAGCAATGGGCTTGTTGAGTCCTGAAAGTGTATCTCTCGTGTCTTGTTCGTGAAATGCTTCCTGCTATAGAAATAGCTCAAAGGACTGTACATACTTACAAGAAACTTTATATTCGTAACAAAGGGAATTGAATTGGTTTCTACTTTTTTATTGTAAACTGTGTGTTTTTCAACACTGGCTGTTTTGTTTTCCCGGTGGTTGTGGACAGCCATCTGCAGACACTGGAGGGGCCTTGGCTCCGTCCTCCGCGCTCCCATGAAGAAATAGCGTTAACATTACCTTGCAGTTGAAGCTTGTTAGCATCAAGCAGGTTTTTAGGTCTCTAAAAGTACAGGATTTTTTTTTCTTCATTACCTTTTTATTATTGACAAGGGAGGGAACCAGAGGGACAGTTCAAAGCTCCACCTTGGAAGTATTGAACTTTGTTGTTGAACAATAACCAAATAAAACAAATAACTATCTTGACTGGCATGGTGAAGTGACCACTTCCTTCTCCACGGAGTCACACGGAGCCACCCTCCCCTGCCCCAGCCTCAGGGGCTGGCACAGCTCACCTCAGAGCTTACCTTGACAGCATTTAGCATCTTAGTAGTCCTCATTCCCTCAACGAGTAGCATTAAGTGGCTTCACAAACACAAAGCATGGTCAGAGGAACTGAACCAGGTGGCTGTGGCCAAACACTGTAGTAGAGCAGCAATGAGCTGCAGCCGGGATGGGGACAGGCCAGGCACGTGTGAGTATCTGGGAAAACAAACAAGTCTCGCCCTGGGAAATGACCCACACACAGCTTGAGCTGGAAACAAGCATGTGAATTAACGCCAGTGTGATCTGATGACAGGTTCGGGCTTGGCCCCGGCGGTGGCAAAGCAGATGGCACCATCCCGCTGCCACACGCCCCTGCTCTCAGGCTGAATAGCTGCAGCTAACCAGCCACAGGCACAAACCTGGGCCCAGTGAGTACAACCTGCAGTTACTGTACAGCTTAACTTACACCTGCTGGGAAAACTTGCTAGATCAGACTTAAATGTAAATACATCTATTTTTAACTGAACCAGTTTTTACAGGGTCTAAAGTATTCTTTCACAGGAAGAGGTTTTTAATATTCACACTGCTGCCTACAGGAACTTAATTTGTCCTCCTACTGTTCAGTGTTTTTTGGTTCTGTGCACATACCCACCCCCTCTCCCCCAAGAAGGGGCTTGTTGGAGGGTGTGGGGGTGGGTTCCTGATAGCTCCTCTTACATTTTTGGTCTACATGACATTCTTCATGAGAATGCTCTCCATCCAACCCAAGCTGCTTGATTTGTGCCTCCTATCTGATGTATCTGATGAAATGCTGACTTGTTCAATGTTCCTTTCTTTTACTGTGCACAAAGAATACTTATTTAAAGCTCATTGTTGCAGTCCTATGATGCATGATCAGAATTGTAACAAAAACTAAAATAATCCAGAAACTGGTGGAGTAAAAACAAATATTATTTACTGAGCCTTTTGATTATCAAGAAGCAGCAAAGCACTGCCAGCTGGGCCTTGAGGGGGCTGGGGAGGGCAGGGAGCTCTGGCTGTTTTTGCCCTAGACACAGACGGGAAAGGCTGACTTGAGGCCCAGAAATTACTGTAGCAAAAGTCTCTGCCTTAAAAAAAAAAAAAAACAACAAACGTGCTCTCCTAGCAACAGCCAAGAATAAACATAACAGCACAGCCCAGGAGCTGGGGGTGGGGAATGGCAGTGAGCTCCTCACCAGCTCTTGAACCAGCTTTTGCCTTTGGAGGGGTTTGAGTCATCCCATTACAAGGGATCACAGAGTGATTAATCCAGTTCATTCACCTGTCAAGCAGAAAACAATCCAGCAAAATACATAAAGAAGCACCCCCACCCCCCACCACCAGCCAAACCCAAAGCATCAGGGAGCTGGGCCTCACCTGGAGGAAGGTTGTGGCTCCTGGGAGCTCTGAGCAGCAGGGAGCCCTCGGGTCCCTCACCTCACCCTGCCCCAGCTGAGAGGCCCTGGGGCCTGTGGGCAGCTCTGTGCACTCACCACAAGCACAGAAAGGTGGGAGCTGACCACAGCATTAGTGGCTTTCATAAGCCCCCCAGGTGGGCCTGGGCCCCACACCTGAAGCAAACCAAGGTTTTTAGGGCCACAAAAGCAAACAGGGCATTGCCAGCTGCAGCCCATGTACCAAGTGCTCTGCCACCTGAGTCATGGCTATAGGCTCTGAATAAAGAGACAAAACAATGCTTTCAGTAATTGTCCCTGTGCTGTGGCTGCTCCTGCCCAGCACAGCTCAGCTGCAGGGCCTGGAGCCTGGCATGCAGACAGCTAGCTGGGAACACAGCCACACAGCAGAACACAAGCTGATGGTCCTGAGTCCATCACTGCTGTTCTGCCTTACACACTTTCTCCTTCTCTCAAAGTTTCAGCTTCTTCAGTCTTTGACTTGAGAAAAAGTTGGTTTGCAACTAGAAAAAAAAAAATCAAAACCCACAGCAAAATCCAAACAAACTCAAACTAAACCCAAGTCAACCAAAGCCCAATATCATCCATGTCTGTGGCCCCACACACCACATCCAGTCCCTGGGCACGTGCTGCCAAGGAGAAAGCCTGGGGCAGGAAAGGTTTGCTTGGATAGACCGCTTGGGCAGAGGGAGGAGAACCTCCCTTGTCCTGCTGCCCACTCTTCATGCCCCCAGGATGTCATTGGCCTTCTTGCCCATGAGGGCATGTTGCTGCTCATGTTTAATTTGCTGCCCACCAGCACTCCCGGGTCCCTCCTTGCAGAGCTGCTCTCCAGCAGGTCATCCCCAGCCTGTCCTGGGGATGGGGCCTAAAGAACTAATAATTGCTGGAGCTTTTAAATAATTGGACTCATTCTTCATGTAAGCTTTCCATCACAAACCAACACCTCCCTCCTCATCCTTGTAACCCATTACCTGCAAGTAGACAAAGTGTTTCAAGATGCATCTACAAAGAAGCAGCTTGAACAATCCAAGGCAGAAAACTGCAATCAGGGGATCAAACGCACAAAACACCCCCCCAAACCAATAACCCACCAATGCCAGGCAGCCGAGGTTACCAAAGCTGGGAAGCATGATGATAAAGCAAGTCACCCACCTGTCTTGAAAATGGTTTATTTGTTTTTTTTTAAAGAAGCTGAAAAACAAAAGCAAATCCATATTTCAGGCTACCAAACACTATACCTAGCACAAAACGAAGAGAGAGTTTTCAGAGAAAACCATTGCACTAGACCCAGCTCTGCTGAGGATATTGCACCAGGGCCAAGGCTGGCAGAGCTCCCTGCCCCTGCAGCCTTGGCCCTTCAGCCTCCTCACTGACACCCAGACTCCGAGCTGGTGCCCAGGCAGGCCCGAGCATTCACGTTGTGTGAGGATAGAACAGAGCAGCAGCCTGGGGTCACCCTCATCCCCCCCTCAGCCTGTGCAAGTCTCAGGGCTGGCACCTGCAGCCAGGAGCTGAGTCACTGCCACCTTTGTCTACAGGGATGGAGGTGACTTCACTGAAGAACTAATCCCTGAACTGAAGCCATCAGGTTCCTCACAGCTGCCTATCCCAGCTTAAGGAAGTCCTTATGAGTGACAGCAAGAGAAGCTGGTTTCACAAAGCAGAGTCCTGCCAGGCACATTCATGATTTGCAGGAAAATCCAGCCACTAAAAACAATTGTCTTTACCAGAAATTCCACAGGGGAAAAGTTGTATTTCAGTTCTCACAAAGAGAAAAAAACCACAGAGCTGTTCCCAGCAGAAACTGCACCCCAGGCTGCTGCAGAGCACCCGTGAGCGTGTCGCTGAGCATGAGGCTGATTTTTTTGCCTCCAAAAGGCTCCTACAAAAAAGGTCATCAACAGTCACAGTTCAGCCACACACGTTTGGAACTTGCTGCTGAATTAATTGTGTGTTTGATGAGTTACAAAGGCAGTGAGGGGCTTGCTTTTGCTGAGTGTTGAGCTCAAGTAAGATTCCACAAGAATCCTGACCTTTCTAGCCTTTGGGCTGGCTTTATTGCTCAGTCTGCCCCACTGCTGAAGGTCCTGAACCTGTTTTTCAGCCTAATTACACCAGTGGGTTTTTAGCTGAGCTGCCACCAGGCACTGCTGCCTTTGCCATCAGTCTAGCTGCCACGAAGCTGCCAGCTCCGAGAACTTCCAAGGTGGGACTGGGAAAATAAGGCAAATCTAGGAGAACCTGGAAGCCTCAGAAACACTATGAAATGAGAGTTCATTTGCTACAGCAGAGAGCAGGAGTACATTTGGTTAGGAGTGGGTTCTTGCCAAGACTGCACCAGCCCAGAAGAACTGGTCACAAGCTGCTGCTCATATTGGCTTGTACAGCAATGTTGTCACGTATTTCTTCTTGTAGCGATGTGTAGCACTGAGCACCATCACACCATCCTACAGGAGATGGGAAACAAGTGAGTGTTACAGCATCATCTGAAGGCTGCAGGGGTGAGGCAGCAGCTCCAGACTCTCACCTTGATAGACAGCGCGTAAAGGTGGTTCAGCATGACGTGGTTGGGCTCCGGGAGCAGAGCAGGGTCACACTGCAACACAGAGAGACAATGTGAAAATGACAGGGCTCAGCAGTTCACCCATCAGGGCTGGGGGTGATGAACAGCCTGTGCCTGGCTGTGCCCTCCCACACACCCCACTGCTGCTGGCCCTGAGTCTTCCCACAGCGGGAAAGCTACAGAACAACCCTGAAGCCCTCAGGGTGGAACGCTGCAGTGTCACTGCCATCAGGGAGCACCCCTCAGTTATTTCTGGTGGGACACCTCAGCAGTGTTGCAGGGGGGAGATGAGGGTCTCTGGGACTACAACAGCAACCCAGTTTTCTTTTCAATTTTGAAGAGTCAAGTAGAAAACTAAATTCACTTCAGCTGGATCCATCCAGACACACGTAATCAGGCATTTACCAACGTGGGAACTACTCTAAGTTTTGCCTTGCCTGTCCTCTGTCTGCACCCAGACTTTCTCCCCAATCTGGTCGTGCTTTGAAGGCCATTATTCAGCAGAACAGCCTGAGGTACTCACAGAAATGCCTGTGTCCTTATTCAGGATGACCTGCAAGAGGTGAGGGGGAAGGATAGGCGGTGACTTGAAGCGCTCCTCTGCCTTACACACGTAGGGCTCCTGGTGATATGGTCCTGGGGGTGAGCTGGACAGCTCTGCCAGAGAGAGATGTTCAATGTTTATTCTGAAATAGTCTGTAAGAATATCTGCTCTTTATAGGTACATTTTTACTGGTACTCCAAGTTGATTTTCACATCCAGAAACATGCAGCCAAAAGGAAGCAGTGGCGTGTCAGTACAGGCACTGCAGCAGCTGAGGCAGTGCCACAGGACCAGTCCCTGCCCAAGGAATGACTGAGGATCCAAAGTCTGTCTGACTTAAGCCTCGCTGTGAGGATAAGGGAGGCAGAGTTCTGAGATCCCACTGCACCCCAGAACTTCACTGTCTGCCCACACCTCTCCAGCAAACACTGAGTAGTCAGCCCTGCTCTGCTGTGGCACAGGTAAAAAGCAGCTTCTAATGCCCTCAACCCACCTGCTTAGCAGAGAAAGATGGTGTTAGCAGCATTGCCTCAGTGTTGTAAGGGAATCACTGACCCACTCCTGGGTTGCCCAAACCTGCCATTTCATATTTGCTTGGGCACACAAAGAGCTGTGAAGCACCCACAACTTTCCCCTGAGCAGCTCCACAGTGACCTGTGCTGCTGTCAGAGGCTCCCTCCATGCATTCCAAATGCTTCCCTTGTGATTCCTGCACATGACCTCAGGGCCTGACAACAGTGGAGATAATTCTTACTGGAGCTTTAACTCCAGAAGAAAAGGAAGATGGAATTTTTAACAGCTCTACAAAACACCAGCAAGGTCCTACCAGACACGTCTGAACATTTTTGTGAGTCCACCATCAACGCATCAAATACTTCAAAGTCCGTTTTCTTCACCTGGATGACATTGTTGATGGTGCCCAGCTGGCTGGTTACTACTGGCTGGGAAGAAACAGGATACAAAAGTCAGAATAAAAAAGCTTGCAGGACTATGAGTCTCAAAACTGCCCCATCAGCATTACCAAGAATGAGATACAGCTTTTTAAATGCACTGCTACTACCTAGGAGAGTTCACCACAGCAGCACTGGCCTTAGGGGAAGAGCAAGTGAGGATTTAGGCCTGAGGGGGACACACATGGGAGCTGAATCTGCAAGGGCTGCAGATAAGGCTTAGGCTTAAGTTAACAGTAACACTAGGAAGAGCTAAGCCTCACCTCTGGCCTCTACAGGCCTTTCAGAGCCAGGCCAAGATCTGCACAGCCCGAGGCAGGCCAGGGACCATCAGCATTGCTGGTTTACTACCAAAGTCCAGACTGGAGCCCAAGGCAGAAGGTTCAAAGAGCTACATTTACTGCATGGCAAGTTCTGTAAGGTTCTGTAAGGTTTGCCAAGACAGCAAGAATACTGGGACCAGCAGCTGAGAGTGATTAGCTCTGAAGCACAGGGAGGCTGCTGGGAGGGCCAGGGTAAGCAAAGGAGGAGGAAAAAGCCTGGCACATTTTGGCACAATTACTGGACTATGACAAGATCTAGAGCAGCAATAGCAACACTCTAGCACAGAGAGCAAGTACAGCTCAGAGAGATTTGGGCCTGTCAGCAATGCTACAGTGCTTTAAAAGACAGTTTGGCACTAGATAAGAAAAGCTCATCATCTCTTGTAAACCAAAACCCAAGAGACTTTGTTTGTTACAGCACCTCCTGTCCTTTCAGGCCATCATTCTGATGCCACCACCTTGGCCAGTGTCTCTCTCCCCAGCTGCAGCAGTCAGATTCTGCAGGTAACCCCTCTGAAGGGGCAGCTGTGGTAGGGAGAGCAGCCAGTTCCATAGCTTCAGCTGCCTCCATGGATACAGACAGGACTGAAGACACGTTACCTCTGAAGGATCGTGTGTCCACTGCCCGTCCACAAAGAATTTGTACTGGTGCTCTCCTTCTGGCAGGTCCAGGATTGCCACAAAGTTGTTGTGACTGGAAATGAAGACAGACAATCAGCCCTGAAATACTCTGAAAAGTAAATCAGCCTATGATCTGTGGCAAAGGCACAGAACATGAGCCTCCTCATCATGCAAACGCTTCAAAAGGCAGTGCCTCCCCCCAGGTAAAGAACCAAGCAAAGGCTGATGTTAATGATCATTTCCTCTGTGACAGGACCTCCCTACACACTCAAAACGAGCATCCACAATCCTGGCATCAAGAATTAGCCCTCAGCTTTTAGAAAATCACCCTCACATCTTCATTCACCATCTCTCCTCTCCAAGGCTTTCTACTTGAGTGTACCAGCAATAATGATGTTCCACTGGCCTTTTTTCCAGCTCCTATCTTGGTAATTGATTTCACACTGTTCATGCCCAGAATGCTGCTCTCACACATTCCATCAGGCCACCATGCTCCTCTCTCAAGCTTCCAAAGAAGTGAAGACACTTCTGCAACAGTGACCTGCAGGTAGTCACTCACTGAGATAAGAAATGCCAGACACTGGCAGGAAACTCATCTTTTATGGATATGTCATTGACAGAAAACAGGGCTCAGATCAACAGCTACATTCAGACTTTACACCATCCATCCAGCTACAAATTGTTCAGAAAACTGCTTTGAATGAAACACTTGCTCAAGTACAGAATTCTGCAGAGCTCTGTGGCAGGAAAAAGCACTTGGTACCTTACCACAGCTTTATTCCCTCAGCTGTGTTGTTTACCAGCAGGTACCTTGGGCTCAGAGATCCCCAAGTACAACTTGGACCCTTTGAGCAAGGCAAAAGTCAACGATGTGGCAAAAAAGTCCATGTGCCAGAGACACTGCTGAAATAGTGACACTGTACCTCACCCCACACAGCCCAGCTCTGCCCCAGGCCCTGGGCTTGGCACTGGGGTCATTTTGGGTCCCCCATGTGAGCACATCACACCTTCACAGCATCACACAGCTCAGCTGTCACCCTGGGCCACCCGAGAATCGGTCAGATTCTCAGCAAGGGCCTGAAGAGAGCAACAGGACAGCGGTGAGTCCAAGCACAACACTCATCTATCAGCTGAGCACCTTTCTCACTGCACTGAGCACTCCCTGGTCCCAGGGACAGCATCAATGGGTAGTTTCTTACCTCCTTGTCAGAGGAATTTTACTCCAGTTGTTGAAGGACCCAGACAAATAAACTTCTTTTCCTCCTCCAGTCCAGCGAAAGACTGTTGGTCGAGCTTGAGTGGGGGTTTTATCACTCACTTCCAGATCTTGTTGCCAAGCCAGGAATTCCTCTTTCTCCAGTGGAGCCTGCAACACAAGGAATCCATCACCAGGAATTATTTCCCGACACTTAAGACAATCCATATTCTACTGACAGCACTTTTGTGCTCAGATGTGACTATCTCAGGTGCAAGTCCACAAGTAGTTTTTGTCAGATGGAGATCAGAAACTGGGCTTTTCCAGGTGCTGTTCACAAGTTCATTTTGCACAACTTGTGCAAGGATGTTGAAGCCTTCCAACGTTGCAGAAAGAGTGGAAGGCAAAATAATCCCCCTCCTTCCAGCCTAAATTAGTTAAAAAGAAATGACTTGAGCTCATAGAAGTTTTCAAAATCCAAATACAAGGAAGGAAAATCATTAAGAAGAAATACACTTGAGCAGCATTTAGATTATACAGCTGTCCTAGGCACAAAATCTGTAGCTGGCAGCAGGGTTATAAGTGGTCTATAACAAACAGCTCTGTCCCACAACCCAAATCCAAGTGTTATTTTCTGAGATATTCTTAGGAAAAGTGACACACAGCAAGAGGTTTCTAACAATCCATCTCAAACCAAGCAAAAACCCAGGTAAATACCACTGGCAACTGCAGGAGCATCGAGGCTCCAGAGGAAGCTGAGGCACTGCACTGTGAGCCAGTTACATTTTAGATTGTCTACAATTAATTCTTGCTGGAATCACAATGTTCCTCCCATTGTATCTGCCTCAACACTGAGGCATCATCTCCCTGTGCACGGGCAGCAAGGACAGAGCTGTGTGTGTGAAGCAGGGAGAGCAGCCGCTGCTGACAGCGTCCCTGAGGCAGCAGGGCAGCAGGTAGGAGCAGAGCAGCACTACCTTCATTTCCTCTGGCTGGAACAGGTCTGCATCCTCAGGGCTGTCCATCAGGATCTTTGGCCTGTCCCCATCCTTGGCCGCGCCGCCTGCCCCGGCTCCGTCCCCGCGGGCGGCCTTGTGCCCGTGCCGCTCCAGCCCAGCCCGCTCGCTGCTCGTGTTGCCCATGGTGAAGCACCTGAAAGGGCAGAGAAAGGCAGGTTGGCACCACATCCCCAGCGACACCTGGGCTCTGCTTCTAAGCTGAAGAGTCTGAGGAACGTGACTGACCCGCAATGACAGCACCTTAATGTCACACTCCCCTCGGAATGACACCGAACGCCAACCTTCAGCTACTTTTGATAATGAGCCACAGCTCAGTGCCCTGGGGTGGCTGCAACACAGCCAGGCCTAAAGCTGAGCAGCTCTCTGGCCTCTGTAGGTCTCTGACACTGGCATTCTGCCTGTTTTCTCACCTGAATGCCCACACCTACAATGTTCTACCACCTCAGCTGAAGCTGCAGAACCTTCAAAAGCAGCCTCCTAGCAACAGGAATTCAGTAGCAAACACGAGGTTGGCTGAGGTGGCAGCTCCTGAGGGTGCTCACGGGGGCTGCCCAGGCTGTCACATAGACGGTGGGTGCTCCATGAAAGGCTCCCCCAGCCCTGATATTTCCTGGGAGAGGAAGGATCTGCAGTGCAAGAAGCACACCAGTTCTTGCTCCACAGGCAGATGGGATGAGACTGGAGAGATTCTTTATAGGCAAAGAGCAGCAACTTAGTGGTGGATACAGGGTCATGTGGAACCGCACACACAGGGCCCTGCAGAGCAGCAGCAGGACACGGGTACAAGCACAGGACATGGCCCTGTTCTCTGTAAGCACAACCCCTGACACTGTCCAGCTGTACAGATCTGAGCTCAGCCTCAGCCTCAACCCAGCCTCAGCATTTGTAACTTCAGCAAATAACTGAATAATATCATAAATCCCTGAATGATGGGGGTGTGAATGGCCCTGCAGAGCTCCTCCAGCCCATCCCCTTGCTCAAGCAGGTTCCCCTGGCTCAGGGGGCACAGGAACGTGTCCAGGTGGGTTTGGGACCCTCCCAAGCAGGAGCCTCCACACCCTCCCTGGGCAGCCTGAGCCAGGGCTCCTTCACCTCAGCACTAAAGAAAATGTTCCCTGTGTTTAAGTGGAACTCTTGTGTTCCAGCTTATAGCTATCACCCCTTGTCCTGGCACTGGACACTACAGAAAAAACGCCTCCCCACCTTCCTGCCACCCAGCCTCTGGGTACCGACAAGCGTTGCTGAGGTGCCCCTTGAGTTTAACCGGCAACGTGACACACGAGCGTGAACGCGACCGGCAACAGCGCCGTGAAACAGCAACGGCCCGGGCTGCTCTGCACCCGCCTTGGGCGGCGCAGCGCGGGCTGCGACAGGCGCCGAAGGAGCCCGACGGCCCCCGCGGGCCCACCGCTCGCAGCGCCGGGGGAGCCTCGCAGCGGCCGCACGTCGGGCCCGCAACCGCCGCCCGAGCCCCGCTCCCAGCCCGCT
>WBNH01008839.1:42503-89987 GCA_013401255.1 Urocolius indicus | reverse complement strand
TCGCTCCCGGCCCCGCTCCCGCCGCCCCAGCCCCGCTCCCAGCCCGCTCCCGGCGCCGCGCACCCACCGCTCGCTCCCGGCCCCGCTCCCGCCGCTGCTCGTCTCAGGCGCTTCCGCTTCCGCCTCGGCCGGGAGTAGCTCGGGTCCCGCGGCCCGTGCGGAAGCCGAGCGCGTCGCGCAGGTTCCGGGGCTGCCGGAGCCCTCCCGGGGCCGCTGCCGAGGGTTCGGGACACGCTCTGGGGGCCGTTTTCTCCAGGCTGGGTTTGGCTCCGCAGCCGGGCGGGGCAAGCGGGCAAGAAGCGCGTTTGTCCTCTCCGCGAGCCCTCGGGAGCGCACAGCCCCGTGCCAACAGCTCCCGTCGCGCAGGGAGCAGCGGTGGGCGGTTAAAGACCTGAAGTTGTTCCTGAGCATCATAACCAAGAGGGGACAGCTCAGAAAGCTGACACCGGCTTATGACAGCTCGGGGTGCGTGGGGGATCGCTCCTCCTCACATGCACCCCAAGGGACAAAAGCATCACTGTATACATGAGGAACAGGAATATTCCCGTCAGCCTGATGCATTCACTGGTACATTGTGAAACTGCCTCCCTGCAAGTGCACTGAGTGTGGGGAAAGGGCTCTGAGGGGCGTTGTGGGGTGGACTGGAACTCAGTTTGCCCACACAGGGTCACACCTCACGGGAGGTTTTTAAAGGAGATGCTTGTAAAACACCTGCAGGATATGAAGAGCCACGTGGCCTCTGTGTTAGTAACATAACCATCAGCAAAGGTCAGCTCCTTTTCCCCTTACATCCATCTTCTTTAGTAAACATGAACTAGACCTGACTTGACTAAAATTCACAATGAACATATAATTCAGACATTAATTTTAAGGCATTTTTGGTTCTGGGCTCATAAGTTGATGTCAAAGTGTCAGAGCACGTGCAGTACTCTACAGGCTGAGGGGTCAAGTGAAGTGACAACTTTACCACTGGGTCATTCTACCTCCCAGGAGACATCATGTACTATCTGTCTCCATCAGCTGACTCATATTAGAGAAAGTAAGGTCCAAACCGGACAGATTTGAGGTCAGGAAAGACCCGTGGTGTTAGGGGGATGTGTGGCTTTGATTAAAGGGGGTGAAGAATGGCGTTACAGACCTTTAACGCAGAAGAAGTCAAAGGTAAATTCTTGTGCTAGCCTCAAGGCAGGGCTGGCACTCATCAGACACTTGTGCTCTGTGCCAGGATCTCATGTTCACTGTTTGGCTTATCCCCTGGAGCTGGTTAAAATCAAAAGGCAACCAAGCCCCCATTGAACACTTATTGAGACGTGCACAGGAGGCTGCCATGGCTCACCATTACCACACAGCCTGCTCTGAGCTGCATCCCTTCATCTCACTGAAATTTCCCCTTACCTCAGAGTCCATGTTGAAATAGGAATACAGCAGCCTAAAGCCTCAGACTTTGTAACCAAAAGTCCCAATGAGCCCGCTGATATCTGGCCATGTTCTTTTTCCTTGACACACTGCAAGCTTCTGTAGCCAAAGAGAAGTCACTGCATGCAAAGTGGAAGCTTGACTCAGCCCTGCAGCCAGATATGACAGAACCAGAAGCGCCATCCTCAGTCATGAGCTGGCAGATCAAATTCAGACATGCCATAAGTCACACTGTAAAGGACACATGAGCAAGTGCTTCTTGTAGCTTCTGTGCCATGGAGAGTATGCTGGGTGGTAGCAGCAGCAGAACTTACCCTGGAGTTCAAGACAGGACAAATTTAACTGCAGAAACCTTATGGTTAATTTTCTTACTCTAACCTTCCTCTCTGCCTTGGGGTCCCAAGTTTGTTCCTCCATCTTTACATTGGCTGGGTGATCTGTTTCCAAACACTCTCCTCCTTTTAGATCACTGCTGAATTTAGCCCATTTTGCCAGGCTGCCAGGGAGTGATGCAGAGCAAGCTGGGCAGCCCCCTTAGAAGCTCACTCCCATTTCAGCTGTTGCTGTGCACACAGAACATGCCATTGTGCTTGGAAAAGGGAAAGTTGTTAGTACACATAAAAATCACTCCCAGACCATTGCACCACTTCTCAACTCTTCTACTCCTGTGTAATACTGCACACCTTCAGAGAGCTACTAATTAAACATGAGGTTGGAGATGGGAGGATAGTAAGAGGAAGCCAACATTCAAGTAGCGTCTCAGCCAAAGTTACTGCCTGCGAAAGGCTGAGGCCTCAGTCTCAGAAGAGCAGACTATCCTGCACAGGGCTTCTGAGGTCTCTGACTTTGCCTGGAGATATTTTCTCCAAAGGCATGGTAGGTTCCTATTCAACTTCGTCTTAGCTGACATTATCAGGAGTGAAGGTTGGGTGATTTAGACTCTTCCCCCCACACAGCAACAATCTGTAGAGGCTCCTGAACAGCTGTCAGGTAACCAGGATGTGGTTTACCAGCTTGACCCTGACTCAGTCCAGAGACTCTCTTTGTATACAAATCTTACTTGCCTTGGGGAATCTCATCAATGCATTAAATGTATCCTCTTGTGTGTGTGTGCACAGCCAATGCACACAAAGTAAGAACTGGGAAGATGACTCCCAGTCTCTCCCCTACTGATGGAATTCAGTAACAAAATCCACCTTAAATAACTGTTAGGCAAAGTTAGGGACCAGGTAAGGAAAGGAGCCTAGAGAGAGATGCTTGCACACTGTTCCAGCAGATGCATCTGGACTGATTGTGATGGACAGTGTGGGAGGCATCAGAAACAGCCCATCTCCATGCTGAGCGGCAGAACACAGCTCACACTGTGAGCACATACCCAAAGATAGAGGTAGAACAGCCTCGAGCCACACTGTTCAGTGTGGGATTGCAAGTGCAGCCACATACACTGAAGAGCCATTTCAAGTCACAAACTGTAAACTCCTGAGTGTGCCTGCAGGGAGGCACGCTAAGAATTTCATTTCATATTGTCCCCTGGACTTTTTTTTTGCTGTGCAACTGATGGAACATTCAGCCCATGTTGTTTAAGCCTCTGGCTGACCCCCTTCATACGACAGCAAAGAAACTCCTCTTATATTTAGAAGCCCTCTTCTAGGGTTACATATCAAGATACATGCACACTGCTGTTTTGCAGAACACAGCTGCCCTGGAAGAAGTGAAAGATGCTAACATGATCCAGGAGCTGAGGCCAGCATTTTCAAGTTTCCATCTGTCTCTGCCTGTAACACATGTAGGAAGGAAAGGAGCTGGACACGAGGCAGTAGCTGGTGCCTTCAGCGTGCAGGAAGGCACTGCTTCAAAACCTGAAAGCCTGGAGCAGCTTTGTGGAAGGAGTACTCTGTTCACCTGCCCAGGATACTGGGTTGAAGTACATTTTAGTGCTCCTCTCCCCCCACCATTTCATGCAATAAAATCATTCAGCACATACATATGACAACTCTTTTTTTTTTTCTGTCCAGAAAAAGTGGTATGTGCAATGCAGAATAACAACGGGCTGAGTCCAAATCTAGATGCACGATGGTGGAGAACAGGTAGATTCCAAAGCCCATCACAGATAATGACATTTCTTGATATGCCCTTCGAAATATAAAGCAGGCACTAACTCCTCAGGCAGACAACTGCATTCTGCCTTCCACACCCACTGATGTGTGTAGGGGTCTTGCTGATTTGGACAGTAAAATATCCTTCAGCTTCCCTGTGTTTGATACCTCCCTTTGTCTGGCTCTGTCCCACCCACAGCAGAACCATTTGCTTGTACAATGACCATACTAATTTCCAGCACAAGCTGTGTTTGCCTGCATCTCAAACATGGCTGAAAAGTTAGGTAAACATAAATAAATGAAGAGAACCAATACCAGTAAAGCAAAAATAAGATTACCTATGACACAGAAGCACTAAAAGACATTAGAGGAATTGCTGCTTTTTCCCCCCTTTCTGTCACATTAAGTGGTTTAATATAAAGCCTTTATTTTTATACCAATCAATAGCACTGTAAGCTTGCAACATTTATCTTCAGAAGCACTGAAGATAGCATGGCTCAATTCTCAATTCTATTAAGAGCAAGACTTCAAAGATATTTATGAGTATCAAGATGCAAGTTAGATTTCCAGTATGGTTTTCAAAAGCATCTGAACAAGTCAGGCGTCTGCTCCTATTGATCTCAGTCCTTGTTAGCCAATTGCAAAACATACTTCCAGTTGCTTATCCCTATCCTCTGGTGCCCACATAACTTTGGAAATCTCTCTCCTCTCACACCATGAGCTGTGTGAACTGTCCAAGGGGTTAGGACAAGGGCTATTACTCTTTTTTTAAAACAGAAGAGGCAGCAAAAGTTAGGAAAGACACTTCCCACATACCAAAATGGACATGAATTAAAAGTACTTTTATTCCACTTCTCAATGACAGTTCTATCATACCCAATAATAAGGCAAGCTACTAAAAGTCCCACAAAACATATCAGACCATGGAAATAGTATTCAAAAACCAAAGAGGAGTTCAAGGAACAGCCAATTCTTGGCATCACCAAAATCAGTGGCAAGATTCTCAGGTAGACAACTTCCATCAATGTAAATGCTGAGGAAATCAACATCAGTGTTGGTGAAGTTTTGTACTGGAGGAATGAAGGACAGGTGATGCATCACTGACTTCAGTGAAAAACAGAATTTGGCAGAAAGAAAAGGGAAAAAGCACATTAAAAGGGTAATATCAAGGCACAGAAGATTCATGCTGCTTCCAGGCCTATGCTGTAACAGGGAAAGGTTTCTGGGAGACTGAGTTTTTTTACAGGTAGTCTTGCCAGGTATGACTTTTTTCTTCTCACCTGTGCATTTCTGGGTAGTCAGTCCAGATTGATGTTAGTGTGAGGAGAGTAAGTGCCACTTGGCAGACATTGCTTGAAGATGTAGTAACAATTAAAGGAAACAGAGTACCAAGTGCTGAAGATGTAGCCATCAGTTTCAATGCTCCCCAGAGCTTACTCCTTTTAACATGGAATATTTGTGTGATAAAACAAATACATTCTTGCAAAGTTTTCAGCTAATAAAACTCAATTGTCCCTTACTAAGTTTTCATAAGGTGTCATGGAACTGCTGGCATTTAGCAGCCATCAATTCTGTAACCTGAGGCTGTTCACTAACATCTTGGGATCAGCAAGAGTGGATGTAACTACAGCACGGTACCAAAGTCTGTCCATCTCCAGTGGCATTGACATAAAGACTATTCATAGGAAGATAAGGGGATGAACTGAACAAAAAACTGACATGAACAAAGCAGAACACAATGAAACTACATGACTTGGCAGAGGAACAGGAACAAAGGGATGAAGAAGAACATCTATTTAAAAATATGATCTTTTGTCAGGTAAAAATCAAAAAAGGAACTTTTAACATATGTTTAAAGAGGAAAAGATCAGAGTTAGTTCAATGCAGGACTGGAGCTGACTCAAAGGAGTTCAACAATGAAAGACAACAAAACAAAAATAAATCATTAAGAAAAATATGGATGCTATGGAAGAAGAGTGTCTCTTACTAATCAAATGATTGAAATCGGTCCCAGGTGGTTAAAAATCCAAGGTAAAGACCTAAAAGCTGAGGCTGACAGAAGAAAGCAGCTGCTGAGTCAGAGCACGCCCCCGGCATTATAAAATCACAAACCCATGGTTTTGATTGTATTGTGTTGAGACTATTTTAAAGTAATAAAAAAAAAAATCCTTAATGGTCTGATCCAAAACCCACTGGAGGTCACAGGAGTTCCTCTACCAGCTTCAGCAGGCTGTGCGTCAGATCTTACATCGTGCACTACAAACAGCCTAGAGACGTTGGCTTTGGCTGGCTAGGGTCAGCCAGGAAACATCCTGGATCCAGCACACATTCCATGTAAATCAGAAAGAAAAAGGAGAGGTTAGGGCAAGATCTCATTATACATTAGGGGTAAAACAGAAAATGCTGCTTTACACTGAGATTTCTCATAAATAACTTTGAAAACCTGGTCACGCCATGCTGAATAACTAACTGGCCTCGCAGTTCATCCACTAGCCACATGCCTCTGCAGACTTGTAGGGTCAAATGTAACATTTTGGAATGAAGGGTTTCCTTCTCTTCTTCTTTTTTGCCTCCTGAGATTACCATGATGACATCCTCCAGTGCAGTCCTGGTCTTCAGATAGCATGCTGCAAGGACACAGAAATATGTATTTTTAAAGGAGGAAAAGACAAGAGAGTTTGCCTTGTGAGTTTAAATTATTAATTCTACAGAACTAATAGATACATTATACAACATTAGTGGCAGTTGTTCTCTGAAACATCTCTCTAGATTAGTGGTTCAATAGAGTTTTGAATCAAGGAGCTAAGTTTCTAATGGCACTGGTCATCTGTCAATCTAAATTGACTTTTTAAACTGGGTAACCTGGATCAATGCAAGTTAGGATCTTTCATTGTCAGGAAATGGGCTCTTATTTGACAAAGTTTCATGGAGTCAACAGCATCTCTTCTCTCTTCCTCAAAGTGGTACATAAACCAGTCAGTCAAGAACGATACTTTCAGCAGTAGACAACTTGGTAAATGCAACAGCAGTAACTGACTGACACTTTAGAGGGACTGGAGAACCCCTCTTGTGCACCTGCATTAGGAGAGGAAAGATCTGAGAAGTCCCCTCCAGTTCTTGCACTGGAGGTAGGTCTCAGATATCAGTCATGGATGTGCTGATCTCACTGGCTTGTTCCTGGATGCTGGCCTCTCTGCTGGAGTCTGAGATACCTTCTCCATCAAGCAGCTACCTTTTAGTAGCTCCAAAAAGAGGGATCTAGGACACAAGGCACTAAACATTAGATATACAGACAGCAGGAACTCCCTGATGCCTCTTGGATGCTGCTCAGGACTCCAATGGGCACAAACTACTGTGGGGTCGTTTCTTCCATGCACAGATGAAACTGGACCAGAATTGTTAATGTGGTTTGCTAAGGAAATGAGACTGATGTAATCACATTGCCTTTGTCCATCTGCATGTGTCTGCTCAGCCTCTTAGCTGACTGAACACATTTGACAGACAGGTAGAAGACTTTTAGGCTCTTGCATTTTCACAAATGTAGTAAAAAGAGGTAGGGTATCACAGAGATATCAGCACTTTTGCTGATACAAACACAGCAGTATGAGCTCACGGGCTAGGTGGACACCAGGAATTAATACGGATAAAAGACAAAAGGAATCCCCTGAGTTCAGACTTTGTGCTTTATCAGTTACTGGCAGGTCAATCCTCACAGCAAAAGGCAGGGAGTCTTCCTTGACACTTTTTTTTTTAATGATGGTAAGGTACAGAGAACAGGATTGGCAATGTAAGATCTGGAGGCTGGCTGTGTAATTCCCATCTCTCAGGTTATAGCTGCAAAGGCTTTTGAGAGCCTCAGGAAGGGGACAGCAGGGATATTAGCAATAATCTTGTGTGCCTTTATTTCTTAGAAAAATGTATGTGTGCACAGACTAAATGCTTCTCCCTTTCCTTCTACCATTAATTACCAACTTTGCATCACTACACATATGCTTGATTTAAGACCCTACTGGTTATGAAACACTATAAGCTGGTACTTTCTGCACAGTCTGGCTGTCTGTCTTCTTTCAAAGCCATGCTGACAGGTGGTATTTCTGTGACTTCCTTGAGGTGAAGTTCTAGATCAAGTGAGATTAAAGAAGAGGTCAGAAGTTCACTCTCCTCTACAAAAGCATTAAAATGTCATAATGGTTTGCATGATAGTCCAAAGTCACCAAACACAACTACTCTTCTCATGTAAGTTATTACCAGAAGATAATTCTACCTTGCCTGAGGCCCTGGGGTTCAAAAAACCCAAAGACAATGAACTTCTGATGTGAATTAAGGTGGTCTTGGACACTGGTCCAGTGGCAGGAGTTTCTCGCATTCCTTTCCTTCGGTACTTTGGCTGCCTTTCCTTGTACCAAAATTGTCATGCTCTCAGTCACGGCTCTACAGAAAAGTTGGTGAGGAACTTGTTTCAAAGGACACTTCAGAGCTAGCTGAGCCAGAACCGAGTTTCTCTACCAAGAGGAAAAGTTGTAGCAATTGATATAGATTCCCTCTTGTCAACCCGACTTTGATGTCTCAGGTTTGTTGCTTTCCAGATGTTGCATCCAGCCCTCAATCTTGCACCTCTAATACTGTCAGTGGGTTTCTGAATACTTAAGTGCAGCCTCTCTGAGAAGTTCTAGCAGTCATGGGAGAACAGATAAAGTACAAACACAGATTAGAAATGGGATAGTAAACAAGCTCTAAGGAGACATGCACAAGACTATGGAAGGAGAATACAAGGGAGTATTTCCAGTGGTAATTTGCAATGAGACTTGTTATCCTTGGAAGGGCAGAAGAAGCCAGAAGGAATGTCAGCAGGAGCAATGGGGTGATAGGGCAGCTGATAAATTTCATGTGAATTAAACACATGCTAATGAATCCTGGAAGGGTCAAGCTTTTCATACATATTGTTGAAATCTAAATTAACTTTCAGGAAAAATGCACAGGTTGTGGAAACATCAAATCTGTGCCTAATGGTAGGCAAATAAGTCTCTTACAGGGCTGATTGTCATATGATTCTATTAAGGCTGTTTTGTACTGTCTTACTAATACAGAAGCATACAGATTAAAGTTAGCTTAGAAGTAATTTACAATCACATCACATGAGGAGAGTGCAAAGGGGCTGTTAGTAAGTAATCATGACCAAGGTACAAATGGATGAGATAACTGCAAGGAGCATGCAATGCCATCGACACCAGTCACAGTGTAAAATATAAATGTCCAGGAGTAAGACAACAAAGGGGACTCAGGCAAGAACAGAGAGTGGAAAGGCCAGTTGGGTGTTCTTGTTCACTCATTTTCACATCAGAAGAAAAATGGTACCTCAAGGTAGCATTTGGCCCAGAGATCTCTATGGAAACTATTCACTGAATACAGAAATTAGTAACCTAGCAGTGTGCTGAGGGTTCCCAGGCATCTGGTGATGTTTCCATCTAACACACAGAGAGTTTGCTCTTAAAAGTACCTCAAATCAAAGTAAAAAAAAACAACAAAACCTCAAATCCTTGAAGGACAAAACTTAAGAAAAAAACATGTTATGTTTGATTAATTTACTCCTTGAAGGTAGGAGAGAAGTGCTGATGAACACTAGCTAGATATGAAGTGCTAAGTACCACTGGTCTCGGGCAGTGGGCACACAGCAGCACTCACACACTCGGTACATGGGGTCCTACTGCAGCAAAAGCCAAAAGCTGACTGCAGCAAAATGAGGGCAGTGTGTCCTGGTTAATGGGAACACTCAGCTCAGTGGTGTCTGCCACTCCTCATGCTGTACTTCTCTCCTCCTGCTTAAGAGAAAATATTATTGAGCTGCTATCCTTGCCTGAGAAATGATGAGTAAGGTAGAACTGACTGCTGCTGTCAGTTACAAAACTTGGCATGTCCTGCCTGTAGTGACTTGGTTTTACATCTGTGAGGGTTGAACAAACTGAACACAAGCTGAACCAAAGAGATTTGTGCTTGCAAAACACGTGGGAAATTAATGAATATAGAGTAAACTTCTGATCCTGTAGCATCATCCGCTACAATCCTAACAGTCCCCAACTCTAACTTTAGTTTCTTATCCTGAAGCCCTGCAGGGAAGTGCAGCTTTGCTCACCGTTGTGAAATGAACCACGCAATAGATGCCGATGATGACGAGGCCGATGATAATCGATGCCACGGCAACCCAGAGAGCATTGCGACCCAGTCTTTTTGACCCTTCTATATCTCCTTGATTGTAACTGTTTAAAGCCTGTAGAAGAGAAACAGGGTTGGTAACTTCAATTTTTAACCAGAAAAGGAGCATAATCAGGCTGCATTTCTGCAGAAAACCTCATAAAATTTCTTTAAAACAGCTTATTAATTTGCACTTTTTCCAGTGTTTTCCTTTTCAAAGCAAAATCTGAAGAATTAGTTTGCTGGTGGTTCCAAACCTGGAACGAAGAAATACAGATCCTCTGAACAAACATCTGAGTGTCATCCTCGTGGGCTAGAAATTCTGTCCCTTTGCATTTTTGGAATACCCTGATAATTGTTATCATACACATCCTGATGCATCAGACATTCACATATTATCTAAGCAGAGTTGAGTTTATCTCTTCTCACCCATGACCTAGCAGATGCTTTATATTCAATACATGCAAAGATTGCAAGATGTGATAGCAACACTCTGATCATAGAATCATTAACTGGTAGAGTCTTCTGGTCTTTTCTGAGACAGATTGTGGGATTTCCTGATTAAAATTAATTAAAAAATTAATGTTTGTTTTAACTAGACTGTGTATTTAAAAGGAAAGAGTCAGTGAAGGATGCTGAAGTATTCTGGCATGAGTCTAACACAGTTTGCAGCACTTTTTTTCCCCAAGAATAAAATGCACATTATTACTAAGAACTATTTTGTAAGATCAGGAGAGTTTCAGTTCATAAACCATGCCAGTGAGTCCAGATTTTGTTTTCATATTGCACTGTTGAACTATGTCAGCATTGATTCCTCAGGGAATCTGGTTAGTCGTAGCCTGTTTTGTGGTATCTCCTAAGTATTCCAGGAAGTATCCCAGAAATAGAGGTGCAGGGGGAGAAATATGGGAACCTGATCAAATGAACTGTTCTGGGGACTAAATAATTCAGGTTGTCTTTAGAAAGTAACCACATGAGGTATCACCAAGATCTACTATGGATGTGCTTTAGCTGTGAATCAGTTTTTGTAGCAAAGACAGAACAATAGCTAATACAACAGAGAGAAGATCTGAGACCGTGGAGAACAGGAAAGAAAGGAACTTCAGAGGATCCCAAGCATCATTGTAGAGCCTCTTTGGCCAAGCAGAAAATAATTAGGGGCATTATCTGTGTGTGTTCTGTCGATTAGTGAGCACACAGAAGTTAATGGGCTAGATGCATCCCTGGTGTTAGCACTGCAGTAAGATCACTCGTGCCAAGAAGGTCCCAAAGCAATGCAGCCTATTTTCCTAGAATTGCATCTCAAGTGCAGATACTTATTCTCTGGTGTCTAAGAAAGGCTGAGCTGCTGATACACTCTTGCCCTGAAAGAGAACACTGATACATTTATTCTCTTCCTGGAAGCCTACATATCTAAACATTTCTCTCTCTTATTTCCCTAAAGAATATTACTAATACCTCTGCTCTACTGTCAAATCTCATTGAGGTTTGCTAGTGGACTTAAAGGATATAATGGGGAAAGAGGAAAGAGATGGAAATGAGAGATGGACATAAGCACATAGTTAAGTATGATGATGTCACCTCTGATTCTCTAACAGTGTGGCCTCCTGTCACAAAGGGTGGCTTGCCACAGCTCCTCTCACTTAAGTTACTCCACATTTTCAGCAGTTCTGTCTATAGAAGAAGAGCTGGCTTAGGTTCTCTCAAAATTCAGTTGGGAAAGTCAATAAAAGGAGTATCAGGAGAAACATGGCCTGGCTTGGACTTGAGCAGGCTGACTTCTCCTGCCTCTATCAGCAGCTATGAACATGACTGTGGCTCCAGGAAGAAACGTGGAGAAGCATCACTGACACCTCAGCCCCGTCCTTTGTTCTCCCCACCCATCAAAGGACACACTTTGCATGATATCTGGAGAGCGGTCCTGCAAACACTCCACACTCAGTTGCCTGTAGGTGCGGTCTCAAGACTGAGACAGAATTGCAAGCAAGACATGGCAGCACCAGCTTGCAGTTCTGTGCAATTTTACTAATGTACTTAAGAAGTCTGGAGAGGGTCCATGTGATTTCTGCAGGTACTGCATAAATAATTCACTGTGCACTTTAATAAATAATGTCATTTTAATACAAATCCACGGTGGGAAACAGCTCTAATGGTAAAGAAGAGGATTTGGGAGAGACAGGAAGGAGACAAAAGTTTCTTTATTAAGAGGTTTAAATTAAATGACATAGCTTAGATAGCATTCAAGAAAATACAAGAGTGGTTGGGGTCTGATGCAAAGCTCTTTGAAACTGATTTACTTCTGTCTGCTGCAAAGGCCCCTTGGATCAAGCTTCCAGTTCTCAGTGTTAGACATAGATAACATTAACTGTTAAAGCCCTAAATGTTAATATGTTTCTTGCCAAGGGCTAGTCAATGCATACAGAATCTGGCATCTGTGTGCCACATTTGGTCTGCCCAACTTTTAAAACACATTTCAGCCATTTTCAACCTAATATCACCTGATTTCTCAGGTTTCTGCTACCTCGCTCACTATGAAGTCATAAACTAAATTAAAGCCACAGTTCCTCAGCTGCCTATGTACTTGAGCAATCTCACTGACTTCACCAGGTTCACACATATCTATTTATAGAATATATTTGCAGGTCAAAAATGAAGCAACTTAACCTCATCTGAGCAGAAACTTGCTGAATTTCACTACAAACTATTAAGCCCTTTCAATGTGCATTTTCTGTTCCACACTCCCAGAGCACCATTTATGGCAAAAGCAAAAAGAATATTGAATTACTTCAGAAACTCTCCTCTTAATCTCCTACAAATCTGGACAGACCACACTGAGGTTCTCTGATCAACATTTTCTGGGCTTTCCACAAGTCAGGCTGTAACAAACCTTATTTGGCTGTGCGTGAACATGAAACGCTCTCTGGTTCAGACCAAAGGAAGAACAAGGCACACTGGCTCAGTATGACTCCTCACTGTGAGAACAACTTACAGAGAAAGAGACAGAAGAGGGAGGACTCAGGGAGTGATTTAGAATCAGGATTGATCTCTGCTTTTTGGCAAATGAAACAAGTGAGTGATGAGCAGGACACAGTGAAATGGGAGTGTGTGCCAATGAAACACCCACTGCACTTCTGTGTCTCCCGGGACAGGTTGAAAGAGTTGTTGCAGAGGAAAATCTTACCAGTTTGCAAAGGTAAGGGCCATGCAAAAATGCTTAAGATCAGCTGCTGAGCCTTGTTTAGTACTCCTGAAGTAGGTACAGGCTGTCATATATGGTGTTAGATGTCCAAGTACCTACAAGCTACTTAAAATAACCCACTGTAAATAACAATCTTCCCAAATAAACTTCCTAACTGAAGGGAAGTACAGCTGCACAGGAACACTGCTCACTGACCTGCTGCAAACCAACACATCATATATGACTTGTTAACATCCCAATTAAAAGAGATGACCCTCTCAGAAAGCAAGTTCCATCCTTTGCTGTCTTCTTTGTTGTCTCTGCTTAGGGAAACTAATGTACAGGCAAAGTATCTGAATCCAAGGGTAATGAATGCAGTCAAAAAATGTGCTACTACCAGAAGCAGATGAGCCAAGATTGTCACAGCTTGACCACATATGTTGTTTGAAATATGCAAATGATTAAAGATAAATGTCTCAACAATCATGGAGAAACAGCTTTTGAGAGGCTGTTTTGAAGTTATCATAAATCCAAGGCCCTATGGAATTAGATGACTAAGCTGACATACAGATCTTTGAAATAGGCATCTGAAGGTAGTGTACTGAGAAAGGCCAAAGTTTGTTCATCAGGCCTCAGGGCTATCAGAAATATGGAACTGATTCACTTTTCAGAGATGCCCCACAGCCTCTCTCTAGCTCTGATTCCATGAGTCAGATACAGACAGGTCTCGGACATGACTGGAAGTTCACTGCCAGACAAGCACTCTTTGGGTTCCCAGCAGAGGGAAAAGGCACCACTGCAGACAAGGAGCTGAAGGGCTCAGTGCCACACTGCTCAACCACAGCTCGCACTAGAAGAGTCTCTTCTGTCATATCGGTCTCCTGACTTGGTACCTGCCCCCACACTCCTGCTCCTTATGCCTGTGGTCTCAACTATGTGCGAAAGAATAGGGAGAGTCTGAATGAGGCATCTCTGGGGCTGAGTGAACCAACATGATGCATCTCCTGGAAGCAACAGGAAGCAGAACTGACAACATTTAGCTGCAACTGCAGAAAAGTGCTGAGAAGTGCTCAGCCAGGAGTCCTGACCAGGACTCTGGTGAAAACAGATCTCCATTTGTTAAAATGCCAAGTAAACCTCACACCTGCAAGAGACCAGCAACTAGTTTCAGGAAGCTGCTCTTGTAATGCCAACCTATCAACACATGGTGCCATTAAGAACCACTAAGCATGGTTCCACTAAGCTATCCTCTTACCCCAATCATGAGAAAGAGATTTCTTTCACAAAGGAGGCAAGGAACAAGAAAAGGTTATCAACACAACAGGAAGAACTTGGGAGAGGTTGATGCTAAAAATATAGTCAAGGAGATAAGATCTGAAATGTTAAGGTTTGTGTCCCCAAAGGTGAGAAAGAAGTGAGGAAACCTGTGCTTAAGTTGTAAATGGGGCAACAGAAGAGACAGAAGACAAATCTGTTGTTTAATTCATGGGGGTGTTAGAGCCCAGACTCTACTTTTAGAGTGAAAACACTGTCTGAATTGAGAGCACTTAAGGAGGACATGACACAGCCAAACTGTGCTGAACCATGCCTCTCTAGAAGCCAAGAGGACTTTTCCTTCCAGGCCCATTCTAGGAAGCAGAAATTTGTAGAGAACTTCGCTTTTATGGATGTTTACCTCTTCTGACACAAGATCTTGGGCAAGCTTTGCAGACTTTGGAAGTATCTCCTGGAAGAAAATAAAATAACCCACTCATATCCCTGTGTTAACCTTTAGCAACTCTAGGAAAGCAAGAAAGAGAGGGATGATGTAAATCCCAGCAGAAGTGGAAGTAAAACCAACATAGATCAACAAAAAGAACCTGGAGTTGAGGTTAATGGAGCAGTTACAGGTTGCAGCTCTATAAGGCAGAGGAATTGGGCTGTGGAAATGAGGTTTTAGGTGAGAATAATGTTGAAACAGAAGGCATTCATATAAACTGGAGATTATTGTTTTGGCTTTTGTTTCCCCAGGGAGTGGGCAGTTGACCTGTACAGATTGCTTAGCATTCAGGAAGTGCTCTTCCCACCCTGCTTTCTGCAGATCCCCTGGTGATAGTTACTTAAGCCTGACTCCAAAAGCCTCCATGAACTTCAGCTAGGGCGTGGGTAGAGATTTCTCCATATGGAGTGCAAAAATCTTTAGAGGCCAAATTCTGTCCTTGACTGTTAACTTCTGTGCAGCCCTAGTGCTTTGGTGAAAGCACTATCACAGTGAACAGATGCTCACAGTCCTGGATCATCAGCTCTCATTACTTTATATAGCATCCAAAGTGTCCATGGACAGAGAGGATGCTGGGTACCAGCAGAACCAAATCTTCTCAAATCAAGGACAAAGAAAATAAAAGTAGGGGGGGAAAAAAAATCAAATGAGAGCTAATACATCTCTGGACAAAAATGATTGTGAAGATGGCTTTGAAATAGCTCTTTTAAGTAATTTTCAGGTGTAAGAGTGTATGCTTATGGGATTTGTGATCAATCTTATTAGTTTTAAGAGAGTGTGATTTAGTTTATTTTAGATACAGGTAATTCTTCTTATGCTTAATAGCACCCCCCCAACTGTATTTTTTTACTTACCATTTCAGAAGAGGATGAAAATATACAACATTTTAAATCCTTTTCATCTCCTAAACAACAGAATCACATTGCAGTATTACTGATTACACTGATCATGCCTCCTGTTAGAAAAGTCTGGATCTGACTCTGCAACTTCTAACTCAAAGAAGATTCTGTTCTGACAATCTTTTTGAAGTTAAAGGGATTGCTGCATTACTAAGGACTACACAAACCAATTACAGCTTGTAGGAGTAAAGCTGTTCTCTGTACTTCATACTCAATTTGAAAATATCCAAGGGTTTTTGCCAGCAACCTACAATCATTATTGTTGTATTATTCTAGCAAGTTGTTACTATCATGCTAAAGAACCTGTTTACAGAAAAAAGGTACTTGTACCATATTTGATTAGCTTTAGTACAAACCACATCTGTTCCTTTGCAAATCTGATTTCTGCTCCTTAGTTGCCACTTCCACATGCAGACACTTACATCTAACTCAGCGTGCAAGATAGTTGATGTAACAAATCTCATTAATTAGGATAAACCTTCCTCCTTTACATAGCCTGATATTAAAAACTTGATTAGGAACTGCCTTCCATTGCACATTTTGTGCCTGCTGTGGGGACAGCCGAGCGGACGACGCCCTGCCCGAACCGTTGATGCTCTCAGACTTGCTGCCTCACCTAACTTTGTCCGCAGGCGCCAGAGCCCAGCGGTTACGAGGCGGCTGGATGCCCGTTACCCCCGACGGCTCCTCCAGCCCCGCTTTGCGCCACCAGCTCCCGGGTGGGACCGTCCGGGAGCGCCGGGGCCGGGCCGGCGAGCCGGGGATGGTCGTCCTGCCAAACACCCGACCCCGAGCCGAAGGTCGCCCGGGCACCCCGCGGGGTGCGACTCACCATGACGGCGAAGACGAAGGCGACGATGTTGACGGGATAAGCGGGACAGAAGCAGGCGAGGATGCTGAGGAGCAAGTAGTTCTTGGGCCGCGGCTGCGGCGGCCCGTCGGGCAGGTCATCCTCGATGTTAGTCTCGGGGCTGTTATCCAGAGCCCTCTTGATGTCGGGAGCGGCGGGGAGCGCGGACATGGGGCTGCGGCGCGGCGGGCGGGCGGCTGGCAAAGCTCAGCGCCGCGCCCCGAGCCAAGGGAGCCGCCCGGCGCGGCGGGGCGGGGGCTGCCGCCGACGGCCCCGCTCCTGCCACGGCTCTCAGCCCGGGAGGCAGCTCACGGCAGGAACCGGGGGGAGGGGGGAATCAAAGAAAAGCCGTCGTGGGCTTCCAGCCCCGCGTCCCGGCAGCCGGAGGCGGGCGGGGGCTGCCCGGGCTGTCCCGGGAGCTGCCCCTAGGAGCCACCCTGGCACGGCGGGTCCGGAGCCACATGGCCCTCGGCTGTTCCGGGCTTTTAACTGTTTGCAGTTAAAGGGCTCTTAACTGGGTTTACATTAGTCGTGAGGAGAACTTCGCTGTGCTCTTAGACTCGCAGTTTCAGTCTCAGGGAGCTCTATATGCAAGTGGTTTAAAGTCTGCAACGGTCGAAGTTGTCATCCCCTAACCCCAGCGACGTGCCAAACTTAGCAAAACCACCAAAGACCAGGAGGAAATAATCAACTTCAAGCATTTCAGTGTCTCAGGACCAGAGTATTTTGGGCAAGTTTTAGCAAATGATTCAATCCTTTACGGATCATAACGTCTGTAAGGTGAAATATGGTTTGGGGGATATAGGAGGAAGAGCAAGGGAAAAACATTTATTACTTCCAAACACTAATATATGGAGAAAAAAATAAACCCAAAAAAACCACACTACAAAATAAGTAAATATCTGCTTCCATCATAATTTTGGAGCTGCTGAAGTATGACAGCCCGCACTCAGAAAGGAATGGGCTCTGTTTCTCCCACGTGATACTGATACCAAAGATGCAAAGAAGGGAAGAACAGCCACCCTTTGTGCAGTCAGTCTGATACTAAAGAGCAATTTGTGTGCCTCTCGGTGCTGAGCATCCTGCTCCTGCTGACTGTGTGACAAGAACAGAAATTGCCAAGCTGTGAGGTGTGACCCTGTGTGGGCAAACTGAGTTCCATTCCACCCCACAACGCCCCTCAGAGCCCTTTCCCCACACTCAGTGCACTTGCAGGGAGGCAGTTTCACAATGTACCAGTGAATGCATCAGGCTTACAGGAATATTCCTTTTCTTCGTGTATACAGTGAGTGCTTTTGTCCCTTGGGGTGCATGTGAGGAGGAGAGATCCCCCATGCACCCAGAGCTGTCATAAGCCGATGTCAGCTTTCTAAACTATTATTTGGTTTGAGAGTTTTCTTGGTTATGATTTTCAGTAACAATATAATAAAAAAAGAACTTTGTACCTGCATGGGGCTCCGTCAGAATGGAGAGACCTCTGATCAGATGAAGGAGTTGAGATTTTGTTCTGCCAGGCCCCTCCTGAGAGCATTTCATTAATTAAAGTTGCAGAAAACAGTGAAGTGGTCTTAAATGTTTATGAATGAGCTACTTTTGTCACTGGAGGTTTTGCAAATGACTTGAATGGAGTCACAGTTTCTTGTTTCTGGATGTCATCCTACAAGATATAATGCAGTCAACATGTTAAAAATGTAAGAAATATATGCATGGTATTTTTACTTTCATAGACATTAATCACTCTTAGGTACATGCCTGGAATATAACTTCAAACAAGAATCTGCTGATCTAGCAAAGTGTCAAAAGAAAAGATTCTTTATCCTTAGGAAAGAATGAGAAATACCAACCTTACATCTGCTTGCCAATGTACCCATCAGTGTTTAGCCACAAGCTCTTTGTAGCTGTAAAATCTCAAAGATGTTTTTGTTTTCAGGGGATGTTAAACAGAGTCACTAAACAAAGGAAACACAGTTTGCATCACACCACACAATTACTTTTAGCCTTGATTTCAGTAGAGATGAGGGCCACGGATGTCCTGTTTGCAAATGACCAGCACCTTCCAGGGCCAGCCAGGCCTTTAACTCACAAGAATCACCTCCAAGGTGATTCAGAGACCAATGGAGTTACCAGTCACACCAGGCCAACAATGTGCACTAAACATTTGCGTGAGGACCATGATCTGTAGGACAAATAGGGGCTTTTTTAAGCTGGACTATGTGAATCCCTTCCCAGGTCTCTCAAAGACACAGACCTAATTGTAGAACCTGAGGTTCCTTGTTTGTTTCTAGAAACAGAGATGTTTAATTGTTCAAAGGAGGCTGCTAAAGGATGATAATGGATTGTAAAGAAAGCAGGAGACAGGAAGTGGTGAGATGTGTGGAGCTACAAAAGATATCACAGTTATTTGGGGCAATTAGTGATAGTGAGATCTCATTAAGAGGTTCTTGAGACAAAGGTTCTGTCACGAGGCAGTTAGTGTAGCTGAGTTTAGTGGTTTGTTTTATGTAGAAGATGGGTTAAAACCCAAGAAGCGTATCCTGTTAGAACAAGTTTGATTACATTTTAAAAGGCATTGACTTGTAGCCACTTACTGAGGTAAAGAAAAAGGTGTTCAGCCAACAATTTGGTTTTACAGACTGCTGGGAGAGAGGGTAGTCATAGTCCTGAGAACCTGAGAAAGGTTCTTACCTCAGAGGGAAGAACCACTGTGCTGAGGTGGCTCAACAGAAAGCTGTGAAAATTATTTAAGAACGTGAACTGGGAGTTTTAAGATGTAGTTCTATGGAGAACAGCCATAAAAACAGCCCTCTGAGAGAATGAGTTTGCACCCAGTAGTCCTGCTTCCAGCCTTGTACTTCATCTGGGTCCTGAAAGAAACTGATTACTATGCACAAAGCAGAGATTTTCTCAGTGATATGCATGAGATGCTGGATAAATTGCCTATCAGGATGGGTAAAGCAGATGGGCCAGAGACATGACAGTTTCAACATCCTTTTAAAAAAGCTTTTCTTCCCCTGATCTCAGAGGGTGCTAGGGCTTGACAGCAGGATTTGCTGTAAGGCCTCTTCACCTCACTCTGCTGTATTGCTGGATGGTGGGACTCCATGCTCATGGCTCACAGCAGTTCTGGAAAGAAGTTCCAGTGTCTGCAGACACAAGTCAAAGCCCACATAAAGATCAAAAGTGGTAGTTTAACACTCAGAAGTTGTTTGGGACTAACATGTATGTCCAGACAGCAAGATACAAGAAGCTTTCTCCATGGTTCTTCCCAGAACTAGGCAACCAGAGTCACAGCAAATCCTGAGCACTATGAGCTCTTCTCAAGCACAGAATGAGTCCAGAAGGAGCTGGTGGGACCTCATACTGGCCTGAGAGAATGGTCAGATGGGCTAGGCTTCCCTGGCTTAGTGTGAGGTGAGGGAGGCCTTTCCAGATTACAGTTTTTGCTGTAACACTGTGGCAATGCATCACCAAACTGGCCATGTGTGGGCCTGTGTTTGATTAGCACAGTCAAGCCCTATGCGGCAGAGCTGGTGACATTCAACACCCTAATTTCAGATTATTCTGTCTGCTCTTCTAGGGCAAAACTCAGCATATTGCTCTCTCAACTACTCTCAGAAAAAAAACCCAAAGCAACTGAAGATTTTAAGAGAGTGCAATGTGCCCAACAGAGGAATAGTTCTGACAGCAGTGCAAACAATGTCTTTACACTCAGTATGGTTACACAGCTGTCTGTCATTATCTCTATTTCTAACCTGTCTGGGTTATTAAGCAGAAAAAAGGATTATAGAAATAATAAAGGAGACCTGTGAGCAACACTTACAGTTTGCCACAGAACTGTTGTTCTCTGGCTACACCATAGGCTTAGGCCTTTCAAATACAGCAGACAAGATGTTCTCCACTCAAACACCACTTTCATGTAAGGCTCCAAGCTGAGTTCTACTTATCTAAAGCAAAAATCCTCAAGCATTTTCCAACATTTGGTCCTACTTTGTCTTCTCTAAAGAACAGCGAACTTGGCTACTTGTAATCCCAAGGGAAGAGGAAACTATACACTAGAAATTAAAGTAATTCAGTATCTAAACTTCTCATAGTGTACCATTACACAGTAATTTAAAATTCTTCATAAATTTCATTACAATATCTCACAATAGTAAAAATCATCCCTGTTTTATGAAGGGAACAAGCAAGAATACAGGGATCGAGGTCACCTATACACAGGACAGGGGTACTGCTGTCATGTAGTTCAATGCTCTGACTCTCCCAAAATGGGGATCACCTGGAGATGAGACACGTGAGATTGCATGAAGGCCTCCCATATTCCAAAAAGCAGCATTCCAGTTGAAGAACTACTTTTGGTTTTAGATGGTTTGGCATCTCCATGGGTGATTATGTTTTTTATATAGTGGCACTTACAAACAGAAGCATTTTGTACAGGCATATTGAAAGCACTAAACTTACTTAAGCATAAAAAGAAATTAAAAGAGAGAGGTTTGGGCTGCATAAGGCTGCTTACCACCACCTAACATTTAGTGATTCAAAACAAATATTTGGACAAAGCTCTTTGTCAACATTACACAAAGGAAATTGTTGCAATCAGCTATCATAAGGACAGTTGTTCCTAGCTTTGAATTAATTTTCTTTATTGACAGTATCAGAGAACATTCATAAATTCTTTTCTATTCAGGCAGTGCTAGATAATGACAAACTGAAACCCCTTTATCCGAGTGACAGAAACTAAGGGTACTTGAGAACTCTTAAATTCCAGTTGATTCAGTGGGAGCCTAACAAAGGTGTTATTAATTTATGAGGTTGAATGAGATAGGTACAGTTTACTGGTTTTCATACATATTAAATATTCACACAGTTATACTTTTCCAAAGACAGGGAGCTGTTGTATTATTTAACTGCATACTGTAGGCAAGGAGTTACAAGAATAATTTTGGTGATAATCTCTCATGAGAGGCACAGGGGGCTTACAAAGACAATGTGCCTAAAATAATTTCTTTTCCATGAGAAACAGACAAGAGTCAATATCTGTGCACGGCAGAAGTGTTGAAGCAGAGGTCTGTCAGCCTTTTAACTCTCTGCCAGAATAAGAATATCCTGGAATCAAAGGCTAAATTCCGTTTGGCTTCCACCTCCGCCCCTCAACCACTTGGATGTATTTTCATTACATTGCACTGCAAGAATTAATTTAGATCTTTCTGTACCTCTGTTCATATCACTGACATTATTTCTTCTGGTGTATAACCAGTTAGGGCACAACAGGGGCATGTCTCATTTTTCCTGCTTTTGAAGTGGACAGAGTTTCATATGGGGCACATTAAACCGTAGAAAGTGTTAACAGCTGGAACGTTGCAACTCTTCCTTAAAGACGGGGGATCAGCACTGTTTGCTATTGGATTTCTGTGGAATTAGTGTACACTGATGCTGTAGTAGGTATTTGAGGGAGAAATGCCTTTCTCAGTTTAAGCATCATTTTGCAGTTTTACCCTTGCAGCTGTATACTCTAATTTTTCATTGTGGACTGGAGCTGTGTGCTGTGGTTTTGCAAACATCAAAGGTCTATGATGAGCTGTTAACTTTGGTAAATTATTCATGATAAATAAATATGTGAACAGGGAAATGTTCAGATAAAAATGAAAGTTTCCCTTCACAGTCTGAGATTATTTTTCATTCATTGATAACCTTCTGAATTAGTATCATAACTTGTAGCCAATAAATATGTTGACTGTGCCAACCTGCTAGCGCTTAAACACATGAAGATGTCTTTATGTTTTTGGTGATCTGTCCTTTTCCTTTCTATCTCCTGGCTTCTAACCTGTCAGATTTAGTCACATATCAACATTAAATGATCTGTTATGCCAGCTCAGACAGCAATAGACATCTGCTCAGTGCTGTGGGTGACCTGTGAGATGCCGTGAGGAGCCCTCGTTTTATCTGTGTTCCATTTCTCTGCAAATGAGTTCATGTTCTTGGAATTTTTTCTTCCTTTGACTGACAAGACAGTCTGTTGTAGCAGTCTTTTGGTAGCACTGAAATGGCAGGATTCATCTTGCCTCACCTTAACCATCTGAAAACAAAGCATCACTGCTCAGCTACCTCAAATTTCCTTCAGAATCCACATGGAGAAGAACACAGCTGAAGTGAGCTTGCATGCCTTAGGATTATGTTGGGGAGATGAATCCCAGCTAGAAATTTTGCTTGTAAATCACTTCTGAAGCATATTTTGAATCTGTTACCGTGCTAAGAAGTGTTCTTAGCAGCTGGCTTTTGTAGCATGCCTGAAAAGCTAGAAAACAGTCTGTACTGAATAGAAGCAGTTGCAGAGGCTGAGCCTCTGCAAAAAGAACATTCAAGCATCTCTCTTAATGAAGGAGTCTAACTTACATGTCATACATGTCCTCACTACCTTTGTCCTTGGGCCAGGTGGCTGTTCCCCAAGTAGGCTTGTCCCTGGTTGCTATGGGCCTGTCTGGGATCCAGGATGACTGGGTGCAGCAGTACACTCTTGTGTTGGTTGACTTACTATTTGACAGTTAGAAAAGACCAAAAAGCATCAGTGTACCATTAAGTTTGACAGACCAAGGACTGGGACATGATTTTGACTAAACAAGGGTAATACTCAGAGATGTACCCAGTGGTGCCTACACTTTGCTGCATTAACTTAGTTGCTGGAATTGACTTAATTGCTTTCACTCTGGCTCTCATTCTACCCTCTTCCTTACACAATGGCAATAAGAGACTTTTTTTTCAGTGTCATTTATGTAATCTAATTAAAAGAAAGGTTAACATAGCATTTGTTTAAAATTCATCATAAAGAAAACATTTCTCTCTCACTGTGTGTGGACAGCCTACACTATATTAAATCTAATTTTACATGTTTTTTTTTCTAGGAGTGGTTCCTACTAGGGTGTTTAATAACAGACATCTTCTCGGTTATATCTTTCTCTTAAACTGGGCACCTGATTTTCAGGTTTCCTGCTAAGAGAATTCATTTCAGACCTGACTGTGCAGTGCAGTGCTCTAAATTCAGCCTTTGGGAAACATTATTAAACACATTTTCTAGGAGTTCCTGAAAATATTTATGACATACCTGTTAGTTTAAGAATTTGACCAATTATTCCGACTGGAGTAGTATTTGTATTATCAAATAAATTGGAACTTGATGTGTACTAGAAAATAACTGAAATTTGCTACTTTGAATAATTTTCATAAATTCAAATGTTTTTGAAAGTGCTTCAGGATTAAGGTTATTTAATATTCCATTAAAGCATTTAATTAGTTCTCACTCACCCCACAATCAGTCTGGAATCTCTTCTTAGTCTTCTCTGGATCAGCTCCAGCTTCACACAAGGAAAATGAGCGAAATGCAGGCATGGCTACATGTGTTGCTGTATGACTGGACCAGGTCAGAGATGTTACTTACAAGTAGGACAGGGCTTCAAACAAAAGGCTGAGTGCACCTACTAGGGAAAGTTTGGATTTGGACACAAATCTGAACACGTGGGATAAGCTGGATACTAATTGTTCTATAAATAATTAATATACCCAGTACTTTTCCATTGTGTAGCATCCCGTAGGAACCATCTCTCACACATACACACGTGTACTCTTCTTTCATTAAGGATTCCCAAAGACAGTAATTAGAGTGGTCATCAAGTCTGGATCTGATTGATCAATGCTACTCCAGCTTCATTTCAAAGTGGCCTAGAGCACACTGCTGAACATGGCCCAGAAATCATTGAACTGTTACATCGGGAGATCATTTATTATGAAAAAGCCAACAAGACACTGTTTCTGGGATAGGATGCCCACCAGGAGGTATTCTGGATGTAGTCATAACAGGATCTGATTATTTTTTCTAAGTTATATGTTGTGTTCATCACAATTCCAGAACACTCATTCAAATTATAAACTCAGTGTTCACTTTGGTCCTTTGATGTCAGGTCATGTTGCAGTACTGCTACAGCTACAGATTGTGTAGACATCAGCACATTAGACTGACAAATATGCTACTTTGGGGTAGAGTTGCAATGCTGTGCTCCATGGCTGTCAAAAATCCAGATTCAATACCATCACAGAAAAGATTCTCCTCAGACTGCTTCTGAGAAGTAGCACACTTCTGGCCAGGTGATTTCTCTTAGCCCACTCTAAGGCTAACAGCCAAAGAACTGCTTCTCCAGAAATGACCAGAATCCAGAGTACGTACCTTAACTTGTGCAGATACTTCTGGATTTCTGTGTGAGTGAAGCTTCTCATCTCCTTTAGCTGTAGGGTGGGCTGTAACTGTAATGAAAGGTGAGCTAGCTCATGTTCTTTGCCTGTGACTGAGGAGCCTGACTGCCCATTGCTGATCCCCACACAGCTTTCATACTAAATGATTGCTTTGTTTAATGACTCCAGTATTTGCTTTCTGTACTTCATAACTGAGAAGATCTGGTAAGTCTCTTGTGGTATTTGGAAAGGACTTTTAGAAAAGCTCATGTCCTGGATTCTTTTTAGAAGCCTGCAGTAATCAAGTCTATTTTTTAAAGAGCATCTCAGCCACTTAGATTACATGGGTCACAGTTCTTCCTCTTTTCCTACAACAAATGGGAACAGTTGGACATTGTAATCTTCCCTACGCACCAAAGCTTTCGTTATAGACTGTAGATATTTCCCTTGGCTGGAACCTACCCTGCTTTGTAGACACGGTTGGAAGAACCATAGATAAGAAACAGCCTCTAAGAAGAAAAATATTTGTTAGAATATTCTAACAACAGTTCTAATAAACTATCTAACTATGCAAGACAATATTTTGATGACTATTATAGTAATCTGGTACTAGAAATAAATTAAGCTGCCCCAGTTGTCAACCATGATGAGCTCTTAAAAATCCACTGCAATTTATAGCACAATGACCAAATCCATCATATATAGCTGGGTGTAATTTACAATGTACCATTCTAAAATACAGCCACTCTAATAAAAAGCTATATAAATCACATTGGAAAGAAACAACCATTTGCCAGTAAAAAAAAAAAATATAGGAAAGATGTCAACAAGGAGGAAAGGCTTCCTCTTTTAGCTCTTACCTACTTAAGGGTCTAATCCTTCGCCTGTAAAGTACACTGCAAAAAGCCTAGTTCAACAGTGGAAAATCAGAACCTTGAAAACTGACATCGTTCATCAGGACTGACACCACGGAAAATAATGTGTTTGTGTGGGGCTGATGCAATAATCAGTCTAAAGCCTGTAGATTTGTGTAGCTACAGCATGCCAGCTCCTTTGGAAGGCATATTCTGATGGGAAAGAGTTAGATTTGAGGTTGCTCTGCTTTAGACAAGATTACATTCTATCCTTTCCAGTGGAATACACCATTTATTTTTCTTCTCAACTGCAGAATATTCTAGGACCTACCATTTATTCCTTAAGACTGCATTTTAGTGTGGAAATAACTACATACTGCAACGAAGAACTCAGTCAGCTATGGCAGCATCCTCAAAACACGGGACTCAGCAGGTGGTTCACTGGGATGAATGTCAGCATTTCCCCACCCCTCTGCCACAGCACCAAAAGAGCATTCCTCATCTCTGACTGTTGAAAGGGTTCCTGAATGGTTATCCTTTCTGTTTCCTCTTACCCTGACATATAAAAACAAATTCAAACCTGTGACACTGGTGTGTTGGACTGTTACTCAACAGTCTCCCTTTTCCCTCTCTATTCTGATTTTACAGTCATCAATAAGGCCCTTTCCATTGCCCTGAGTAGAAGCTCGACCCAAATATGCTGTTAGCCTGACCTTTTTTCTGCAACGCTACAGCAGTGATAGTTAGCAAAAAGAACTGCTGTTATTAATGTGTGAGGCCAAATATATAGTTTCATCTCTTTAACATGGTGCCATTAATTTACAAGATAGTAGAATAAAGCTGAAATTCCATTTAGAAAGACACATCCTGATTTCTGACTATGACTATAAGGATTGTGACATTTGTTTATAATAACTAAAACAGAGATGTTTCACAATCTCTATTTATAAGATGTGCTTTTTCTGTCCAATATAAAATACAGTGGGTGTATTTTGTTGGTCTAATAGGATGGCTGACTTCTGCCACAGTGAAATCTTTCCTATGAAAAGACAGTAGAGATGATGATCTCAGAACCATCATGAAGCAAGAGGGAAGGGTGAATGGTAAAAAAGGCATTAATTACTAATGTAATTGAGTTTTGCTGTAACATTTGCCAGCCTTATAACCAAGCAATTCTCATGCCACAATAACTGTCTGCCCTGCTACTAGAGAGACCCAGGAAAGTGTGCTCATTTCAGCCTCACAGAGGTGTAATCTGAGTAGGGTAGGGTTTGGATGACACTGGGAACACATCAGGCAGCAGGAAACAGGATCAAGGTTGAGTTCAGTGCACAAAACAAGTGATCAGCCCAAGCTAGCATGGTTCGTTTTGACTAATAGAATTTGTGAATGGCTGTCCCATTAGCTGAAACTGTGAAGCACCAGAACACACTGAGAGGAAGGATGAGTGGAGAGAACACTAATCCAATCAGCTCTACCATATGCTCTGCTGACCTGTAGCAAATTGCTTGGACTCTTGGTGCACCCATTCTCCCATGGGTTAAGTGTGAACCTACCTTGCAAGGGTCTTCTGAAGCAGTGAGTGAAAGATTGTGAGACTGTTCACAGTAGAATTTGGGAAAATCCAGGGTATATATAGGGAAAAAAACACCAACAAACCAACTCAAAGTTTAAAAAGCCCTGGTCTTCTTTTATCTGGGTATGGACCTCTAACCTCTGCATTGTTTACGTCCTTTAAATTGGCAGACAAAGACTGGGTAGGGTTGAGGATCTTCCTTGAGGAAACTAAGTTTGTCAGGAAACAGAAAAAAAGGAAGCTGCTATTTTGCTCCAGAGGAGCACTTCTCCAGCTCAGAGTAAAGGTAGCTGATTTTTTTTGTCATCGGGCTTATGCTAGAGGAGGAGAAAAGACAATCTATTTTCTTTTTAGAGGAGGAGTTCACTTTGTTACCTGGTGGTAATAGCAGAAAGTAGAGCCATTGTCAAATGGAAATGTATGTAAGGTATTTTATAATCCCACAGAACCATTAGAGACTCCTAACATTCAGCATTGGCATCCTGCTTTGGGAGCCCAGAGAGTTACTCAGACAGTAGCTAATTACGTTTGGCACAGTCATCTCATCTTACATGCAGGCAGACACATTAGGTCACATGCTCAGCTGGTGTAAAGTTTTGATTTTGGCAGCATGGCTCGTACTCCAGCTGAGGACAAGCTCCTTTCTTTCAATTTCTTATACGTAAGGAAAACTCTCAGCCTTGTACCTGCAATTCCATATAGTGAGGAATGACCAAGATGAAGGTTACACCTTGTGTAACCACAGTTCAACCAGGAGCTCGCAAGCTGCTAAATCTAGATTACTTTTTGTTTGCCACAGGATAACATGACACTGACAATGAAGTTTGGCTCAGATCGTGGTGAAATAATCCAAAAAGAACAGCAGAACTGAGGTTTCTCAAACCCATGGAGAGGTGCAAGAAAATTAAGAGAAATAGAAAAATATGGTGAAGAGCAGAGTAGAAATTTCACGTATCAGATTGGGACCTCATGCTGCTCATCTGGCAGAAGCACTGCCACTGATTTCCCTGGGCACTCAACCAGTCCTATGGAGTTTTGGGGAGAAATTTGCCACTGGGTTTTGGGATGAAGGAAAATGAAAGCATGGACAGGGGAAAATATGGCTTCACAACCTGTACAAATGCTAGTTTATCATCACCACATACAGGAGGAGGAAAATGGGAGTACAATAGAACTGTAAGAGCTTACTTTTCACTGATGGCTCTAAGCCAAGGAAATCTGTGCTCTTGAATCTTTTCCTTGAAAAAACTCATTTATCTCTTGAGAATGAGACAAAATAAGCTCATTAATCAATTATAGATTAGATATGGTTTGTCACTATACTCACCCAGACCCTAAGCTATTCTTCTTGTTGCAGCTGAAGGAACAACAGCATTTCTCCCCACTGGGTCTGGAAGCTCTGACAGGCAGGTAAGAAGCTCATAAGATTGTCAGCTTAGAAGGTCACTGGGTCACTGATTCCATCACCCAGCAATTGTGACCCACCATGAAATACACAGTTAAGCCCAGACAAGCTCACAAAGATCATGTATTTATCACTGTCTGTGAGTTCAGGAGTGTCATTCTATCGCCTTACCCAGCAGAGTAATAGCAGGCATATGTTAAGGTAATCAGGGGAAAATATATCTTCAGGTGAAAACCTGAATTAAGGATGCTTTTTTTTTTCAATACTGGTTTTAATAAGGCAAGAAAAAATTCATAATGACAGAACAACTACACAATAAATTAAATGCAGAACTTAAACATCTGAATTACAAAAAATGATTACAAACAAGAGAATTGTCTTAAAGCTTACAACTTTCTAGTACTTGGGATAGTTTTACAAAGCAGAGCTAAAATGAAAAGCAGAGACAACACTATTTAGCTAGGAAATCAGTATATCTGTACTGAGTAGGTACTTGTTATACTGCAGATATCCTTAGACGAACAACTGAAGGAATGACTTGACCTGTGATTAGAAGCTCAGTCTTCCTCCTATATGGTTAGATGAGGTTGAAATTTGACAGGATATTCAAGACATTACATAGGAATGAACAACAGTATTTAACTTTTATTTCCTTTGACTAAAGCAGAGCACTGCAGAAGGACAAATTCCATCTGTGCAAGAGTGGTCAGTGGGACTTCACAAAGTTAACTTCCCTGAGGCAGATCTTAACAGGCAGTTTTCTGCTTGGAGACAGTTTTAGCTGGAAAAGGCTCTCATCTGGCCATTTGATTAATAGGTGGACTCTGCACTGAGAGTGGCTACTCTTGTCTGAAACCACTCGCTGAAGTCCTCTTCTGGCATCTGCATGATACTTTCACGTACAAACTGAAACAGAAAAAGGTTCTTTCCTGAACTTTTGATATGTATATGAGAGAGAACATGTGGGAAAATGTGACCATTGTGACAACAGAACAAATGTAATGGCTTCAGCAAACTTAGTATAATGCTTTATATCACCCAGATGTTTTTAGAACAGCAACTTTCAGAACAGCTGGATATGCTCTAAAATGAACAAAAATCCTACAGCCTTCACTGTAATGTGCATCTTGATTCCTTCCAGGTCAAGTGTTTTAAACTGGCAGCACATCCTATCTACCACTGCAGTAGATATTTTAAAGTAACTTGAAATTAAATAAGAACTTCATTTGGAAACTCCAGCAATATCAGCTGGGTCATAATTCAATGATGCTGCTCTTTTCCTAAAGTGCTAAAGTTTCCTTTGTCTATTGCAGACAGAAGGAACACCAGAGTTCTCCTTCCTCTGTGGCTACTGTTGAGATGTGTATGAATAAATAGACAGGAGATTTAATTGTGCTCACAGGTTTTTCTGTAACTATTGCACTAATGTGAGGGATTAAAATTCAAAGGGAACAGAATGGAAACAGCAAAGAAATAGATCTAAAACCAGCAAGCAACAGACACCTATATTGAACATGAAGGCAAAGCTGCCTACCTGGTTACTGACTATACAAATCAGGGCATAAGACAAAATGTTTATTTTTATAACACATTAATAAAGTACAGGTAGTCTGATCATATGGAGTGCTAAACCTTTGCAAGGCACGATGAGTCGGTATAAGTCAGATGCACAGTAAACTGGTGTCAGGGATTTCTGTTGGTTTTGTGGATTAGGGGAAATAACTGTGAGGAGAACAAAAGGCTCCAGGTGGCACCATTGCCGTGTTGTGGAAGCTGGTTACCCGTTAGACTACAGAGTCGTGTGCATTCTAAATGCATATTTCTCCATTTCCTGGGTCCTTCCTCGTCTACCAATTACTTCTAGAACTACAAGAACTGAGCCCAATTTACAGTCTTAAGAAGCAGATTATTTGTATTTAATGATGCTAAGCAAACTGCAGAGTTCCAGACCAGTGATGTAATACATCAGTCAATCATCAGTAGCTCATGGATGTAACTATTGGGAACCACAGGCCTTTTCAGGGTACAAGTTAATGTTTCTTTTCAAGTGTCCCAACAATTTATCACAGATGTCACTTGCACTGTGACAGTAAATAATTCAATGACGTAATTATAAAGGGATAATGATTAATAATCCAATGCTTGCCATAATTTCTGTCTTCTAAGGCATTCAAAGTGCCTTAGCAGCATCTTCATTTAGTGAGATCCTACATGATTTCATCTGGTAGCTTTCTGCTGCATGAGTGTCACCCAAAGGTGCCTTCTCTCTCCATCCTCACCACACAGAGAATCAAGAACTGGATTTGCCTCACCTCTACAGCTGCAGCAATTTCTGGACAGCACAGCTCCCACACCTGGAGATTACCCAGTGTCACAAGAAAAGTGTCTGGATGAATTTTCAAGTCAGGAATCTTGCTGTATTTTTCCAGTTTCTTTAGGATCATCTTTACAAGACAGTAATTCTTCACAGACTCTGAGAGTCTGGCAAGCAATACAGAAAACCTTTAGAAGAAAGAACAGCAATAAAGGAGAAGTCATGGGAGCAAATGCATATCTTGATTAATAACTCTGGGTTTGCCTGGCATTTCTGCCACTTCACCACCTCCATAACTTCCACAGAAAAAATGGTTCTCTGGGGAGTGCAACACTCAGTGTAATTCCAAGTGAATAATGCAAAAGAGCTTTATTTCATTGGACTTGTGCACTAATTTCCCTTTGCATTGAAGTAGATGCTTCTCCATTGTTCATTTCAATTTTGGATATGAAAGGAAATAATAAAATCCTAACAAATGTTTCCATTTTACTGCCGATTTGTCCTCTTCATCTTTTCTCTATTTATTTTGTTTAGCCTCTATGGATTTTCCAGTGCAATCAGTGCTGGATCTGACACACTTTCTGATTCTCTGTACTATCCCTTTCCCTGTGCTATCATCATTCTCCTCTCTCTGTGTGCTGACATAAATCTCACTGATGTAAGTGCACAGTCTTCATCATCTCACTCTGAATACAGAGCTTCAGAAGGAGACTCACACATTATAATAAAAATAAAATTCGTGTGAAAAGATTGCTCTTTTTTTTTAATGTTGTGTATCAATTCTGCAGAGTTGCTTTGACAGTCCTGGAAACTGATGTTCCAGACCTTTTTAGGCCTTGTGTAGCTGGGATGTGCTGTAGCCTTCATTGCAAAGGGCTGAGGATTTGGCAACACATCAGCAGGAAGTGCTGCCTCCCTGCAGTTTAGGATGTGTTACTGGGACTGCAGGAGAGAGGAAGTTCCTCCTTAAACCAGTAAAAAAAGGAAACACGTAGCTTCTCATCTTGACTAAGGCCAGTTCTACACTCAGTTTTCCTACTCTGTAATCCCACATCCAAGGAGTTCTCGTGGACAAGCAGTAGGGAGCACACTGTGAGCTTGCTGAGGTATTCTGGTAGGCTACTTCTAGTGTTTATCTGGAAACTGGTGAGTGAATACAGGTAACATCCTTTCAAACATAAATGACTAGTAACCTGCAGAACTACTGTAGGTGATTACTTGCCTTTCTAAGCATTGCAGTACCCTCTACATACTATTCAGACATTGTTTTGGGAGTTTTTAACATGGAAGGACAGCTCAAAGCTCCTTTGCCACCAGTTTCAGCACTTTAAGTGTTCAGTTCTGTAAGAAGCTGTGACTCTATCCCATGTACATTTACACAGTCTCTCTCATCTTCAGCACACAGTATGCTGGGGAAGGTGTGCAAACAAAAGGACTGAGTGTTTTTTTGCCCAGTATCACTGGAAAGGAACCGTTATCTTCTCTCATGGTTTCCAATTAAACTATTTACTGAGCAGGGCAAGATCTGCTCCTGGAGATCATATCTCTGTTTTTGTGGCTACCAGTTTGAAAAGCCTGTGTTTCCAGCAACTGACTCAATGATTTCTAGTGATACTTTAAGTAGAACAAAAAATAAAAGGAAAAAAAGCTTTTTGTACTAAAGACAGAACTGTGTGACTTTGATTAGCCCATTTGAATTGAGGGTTTCTGCATCTCCGTACCAGTTCAGTCCATCTTCATCATGCTCTGTTTCAACTGTCTTGTCCGGCTGTCTTATTCTTGCCATATCTTTTCCGAAATCCTTTGATTGTTTCAAAGCCTGGTATTTTCGACGACATCGCTTTTCCTGAGGCCTACCAAAAAAAACCCTTAAAAATGAAAGCTGCATTTCCAATATGAACATGGGTAGCTGGGAAGATACTAAGGAAGACAGGAAACAATGAACATGAAAAACATATTACATATTCAGTCTGTGGACACTAAGCACAACTTTTGCCTTTGCAGTGTTCTGTACACATTCATATTGCTACAAACAAATGCAAAAGTGTTTACATTTTATATCAGCTTGAGGCTGGAGTTAAGAGAAACTTCGATGACAGGCTTCAGCTGGTCAACAAGCTAGAAGTGTCACTGATCTCGGAAAAGGCCTTAACAAAGGACATTTCAACTGTTGCTATGAGAAGGGTCAAAGTAATGTTGAATAACACAAGAATCTCTGAGCTGAAAGCACAAGATATCCATACAGATTGTATGGGGACTGAATTTTTCTGTCTTTGGGTGAAAAGGACTATGATGTCCAAAGTAAATATGTCCAATGCTCTTAGCAAAACAATTTTTAGAAAATTCATTCTGAAATATCCTAAAACACTGCAGTAAATATTTAACCTGCAGTATATTTTCTTTTGCACACAGTCAAAACTTTTTATCATCCCTACATTCTCATTTTAATGTCAGCCCCTATAAATGCATCTTTAAAAGTCCTGAAGCCCTAAATCTGGTCAGAATGAGGTGTATAATGTTATAAGTGAGGTGTGTCGTGTTTTAAAAGTATACAGAAAACAATCTGTTCCTACCTCTCGACAGTCACTAGGGTATCATGTAAACGGCAATCTGCTTTTTCATGTATTGCTGGGAGCTTTTGCCTCAGATCCACAGACAAGTTAGATTTGCTTTTAATGAAAGAGCTGATATGGGAGCTGCAATTAAAACATCACAGAAATCTGGATTAATATCATCATAGAATAGTAGGGACCTTTAAAGATCATGCAGTCCAACCCCCCCACCAAAGCAGGTCACACCAGAACATGTGCAGGCGAATTTTCAAAACCTTTAAGGAAGAAGGCTCCACATCCTCCCTGGGCAGCGAAGGCTCCTTTTCTGGAGGTCTTCAAAACCCACCTGGACACGTTCCTGTGTGACCCGATCTAGGTGGACCTGCTTTGGCGGGGGTTGGACTGGATGAGCTCTAAAGGTCCCTTCCAACATCTTGCGGTCACCATTCTGTGGTAAGCACGTGTGTTGTTCAGAATACCCAGTGATGTAAGCCCACATTGAGATCTCATTCTCAGAATAATCCAAATATTATATCATTTACTTTGTCTACAATTAATCAAATTTATGAAAGAATTTTATTAGATAAAAACTGTAATATATTACAATTGGATTTTTCCAATTTTCCAGTCCCATCCTTGCAGGAAAGTGCCTTCACATTGCACTGAAACATACTAACCGTGCTGCAACGTTTCACTGACCTGCTCTAGTCTCATGTAATAAAATACTATCTGACATTTACATGCCAAACACTTTTCACACATACAGCTAAGTTTATACAGTGTATAACATGCTTCCAAAACAGATCTGTAGCCTTACCCCTGCTGTCTGGGCCTGTTGTTCCTTAGTATTATACTCTTCTGGTTCTCAGTGAATGGCAAGTGTACGCTCTTGTTCTTCTCATCTCTTGTTCTTGTAAACAAACTGTAAGACACGAGAAGGTCTAAGATAACATGCAGTGGGCCTTCTCCAGAACGTGAAACATTCTACAGGTGCTGATCAAACATTCTTAATATTACAGACTTGCTGGAGCGATTCAAATACAAAATTTATCGTAACCTTAACTCAAGGGGGGAAAGAAAAAAAGCTTCAGCAAAGTCTAGTTGGAAGAATAGTTTGTTATGTTGACCTTATAGCTATGGAAACCACCACAGACCTGAGGTAATGAGGGAACACAGCTAATGTAAACTTAGCTGGAAAAGTTATATAGAGGCTACTGAAAAATGCAATGGTAGAAACAGAAGCAATTCTATTGGAATAAGATAGAACATTGCTTTTTCTACAAAGCTGCTGGAGCATAAGATCTCTTTGTTTGCAAAGGCAAGATTCATGGGTCATTTTCCAGAAAATACATAGTACTTGCACAGCAGAGAAATGGACTATTCTGCCACCCATGCCAAAAAGATGTAAACATCAAGTGAATCCATTGAATGCTGACTTCAGTTGGTTGGGGGAGGTGGGGGAAGACAGGAAAAAAAGCATAAGGTCTGTCCTGATGAGTTGCTTCTGCTGGTCATTCAGAAACACATCCAGTAACGTACCGCTGCAGTCCAGCCTTCTTCACCTTATCTTCTTGCTTATGGATGTCTTTTGACATCTCTTCATGTGCTGTCTGGATGACTTTCTGTAGGGCTAGTAAAAAAAAAATAAATGTATAAAAACATCACAACTCAATAGCACATTCGTCCTGTCCTTACAGAGAAAATGGCAGAAATGCTGGCCTGTTATTTAGTGTTTCTAAGAAATAAAGCTACTTCCAAAAAAACCGACAGCTTTAAAAGAGGATTCAAGGTAAGTACCCAAATACAAATGCACTCCAATCAATCACTTCTGAAAACATAAGCTGTGTTCTTTCATCTATAAAAAAAACCCATTGAGTAGAAGATATTTAGTATTTTTGCCTTAGATGCTTATAAAACCAGCACATTAGAAAAACAGGTAGATTTGAACAAACTATGCAGAAAGTCTATTTTCCCTTCCATTACTGTGCTGTTGGCATTCTACTGCTATACCTGTCAATGCTTCTGAATCTGTAAGTATTGTGTATCACTTTGTCATTCTTCTTTTAAATGTCATATGGAATTTCATACATTTAACATCAACAGGTATCTCATTACCTCTCTGCATCCACTAAAACTCTGGACACATCCTCAAATGACAGTGGCTGTAGTTTCCAGATTATTCCCCTTTGGGCAGATCTCTCACTAATAACACCCTTTACCTTCTTTTTGCCTTCCACTGTGAATACTTATATTCTGCTCTCCCTTGAACATTTGAAAATACATTTTAACTCACTGTTTGCCTTCAAATTGGTATGTTTTCCTTCCCACTGTTGTTTTATCCCTGCTTTGATACCAAATGCCTGGATGGCCATTTTCCCTGTGCTATTCACTCTCCCATGCAGTAAAACAACTGTCAAAGTTGTTATTAAAATTCCTAGTGTTAGTTGTCAAATTCCAAAACATCCACTGAGGTGCTCAATATGTCCTACATGGTAATAAGTGACATTTTACTGAGCTCTCAATGCCTTGAAGTTGTAATCTCAAATTCAAAAGCTCTTTTTTTCTACATTGTTGTGAAGCACCACATATGTTATGATACAAAAATGACTGCTGAACGTTGACTGTGGTAAATAGCAGCACAAACTATTTCTGCTTAAAGACATGGATGCAACAAGTTGCTGGGCACCAGCTAAGGGGCTAAAATGTCACGAATCATGCTTACAATGAAGATACTCTGTTAGTTGTGGCCAGGTGAGTTTCAAGAGTGCCACAGTCCCAACCAGAAATTCATGAGTTCTAGCACAGAGTGGTTCTAATGAAGGCTTCACTGTGACCCTTACTAGTCTTAAAGTGTAAGTCTGTAAGATGATGGCTATGCACCTGACCTTTGCGAACTGAGAAGCAGTTTGAGTACAAAGGCTGAACCCCAGTGCGTCTGGAACCTGTTATTGATATGGGCAGGGAGCCTCTTCTCAAACTGAGCTAAGGCTACACATCTGTTCTTGGCAAGCAGTGTCAGAACCCTTCTTAGAGCCCAGTCCTTTCTATTTATGGTTACCATTTGGGCAGTTGAGTAGCTGGATATCTGAAACCCATCTACTCTGCAGATAATGGTGTGTTGGGAGAAGAGGCCTATACTAAGCATTCATTTCATTTGATGTTTTCTCCAAGATAAGTTGTCTAAAGTCAGTCCTGAAAGCAGGACCTGTTGGCAGATTTTGGAGGGAGAAGACAGGAAGCAAACCAGGGCTCATACCATGAAGATATAGCTCTGCTTTCTGGCTGATGAACAGAAACAGAGGGCACAATACCTCTCTGCCCTCCATTTATCTGTTCCAATTCTCCATCTGGAGAAGCTGGGAAAACAAATACTCAAAAGTTTGTCTGTATTCATGATGTTTTTGAAATATTAACCTCCATAGCTGTAAGCTAGCCAGACATTGAATCAAACAGAGAAAAACAGCAAAGAAAAAAGTAATAATTTCACTGGACTTTGATATCTATAGCTTAATGATCTGTGAAATTAGTGACTAATATTTACCTGCTTTGGCAGTGGTCTAACAACGATAAATCAATTGAAAAAGACATTGATCAATCCCAAAAAAGCCCCAAATTCAAGGATAAGATCTATAATGCAGATCCTTTGCACATATATTTATACCCGCTCCTTTAAAAGTATGTTTCTGACTGAGAATTTGAAGCTCAACTGTTGGCTGGAAAGCTTTGGGGGTAAAGGTAGTATTTATTCTCTCAGGCACATTTTACTCCTCAGTGTGAAGAAAATGTATGTTATTTGAACTGATCTGTATACACACACATTCTTCATTGTACAGTAACCATGGTTTACATTTCTTCAGTGATAGGACAAGGGGAAATGGCTTCAAGGTGCCCCAGAGGAGGTTGAGGTTGGAGCTGAGGCAGAGCTGTTTCCCTGAGAGGGGTGTCAGCCCCTGTGCTGGGCTGCCCAAGGAGCTGGGGGAGTGCCCAGCCCTGGAGGGATCCCAAAGACATGGAGCTGAGGTGCTGAGGGCCAGGGGTTAGTGGTAGTCTTGACAGGGTGAGGGGAAGGCTTGGACTCCAGAAGCTTTAAGGACTTGTCCAAGCCACATGACTCCGATTCTGTGATTTAGATCATGTGGTCTCTGTGTGCACAAAAGGTTTCTTTTTTTTTGTTTAAATGTGATGAAGGAGGCAAGCCTAGAACACCACCGTGCTTTGTAAAACCTTTGACTGATGAGGTAAGGACTGAATGACAAATGAGACTACCTCAGGACTGACATGTTGTTATACCACAGCTGCAAGGACTGCAGCATTTACCTGTGTCAACATGATGTAACATTTAAACTTTCAGGCCAGTACAAGCCCTCAGTCAGCCAACAGCGCTGAAAAAAATCAAATTTGTGTACTCAGGCATTCTACAACAGCAGAGCCCAAAGAGCAGCATCTAAATTACAGTGGGACAAAAGGCTTTGTAATGAGATACAAATTATTTCCTGAAATCTTTTAATCTACTGATTAGCTGCCTATTACAGAGTCTCTTTCCCACTCTAGCATAGAAGTGTATGTGTAGGTTAGTGGTGTGTGTGCTCTCAAAATTATGTCTGAGTTATGTGAAGCTTCGTGAACGTGGGCTACAAAGCTACAGGGCAGCTGCACTAGTAATCCATTTATCCATTTCTGATTTGTCCATGAAGCATCCTATAATGGGAATCGTCGATTAAACAGGATTCTAGCACCTTTCAAATTCATTACAGAATCCAGCCTTTGCTACAAAACTGCCCTGCAGAAACTAGCTTCCAATATTTGTTAGAGCTAGGAACACAATCCTGGAGAAGATCAGACTGTTAGCTCACTCAGGTCAGTTCTCTGAAATCAGGGGTAATCACGTGACAGATGTTGTTCCAGAGGTACTGAACATCCTTCCTATACATTACACAGACCACAAGGTGTTTCTTGATGTCTGGCTGCAAATGGAGGCACTCAGCTCTTACAGTTTCTCAAGATTATTTTTGAATCTCATCTCACACACAATCCAACTATTCATCTACATCTGTAAACAAATTGCTTGAAATCACAGCTCAGAATGCTCCTTGACTCCCATTTGTATCAGAGGAAGGCCATTCATATGTGCTCAGTGCTAGGGACAGCAACAGCTGTGTAGGCAGTACATGATGTTAGTGCAAGCTTCCCAATACGTCCACCCAGCTTCTGGCAGCCTGAACCTAAAGGTCTTTCAGACCTGAGGAATGTGTCCATTCATTTAAGAACAATTAATAATTTTTTCTTCTATTAATTTAAATTACTTTTGGACTTGACCATACTTTCAACCATATATTGTAGCAATGAATGCCCAAGTTTAATCATGCATTACATGAAAACTCTTCCCATTGCTTTTAATTTTGTGCCAGATAATTTAGTTTGATGTATCATACATCTGAAGTGAGTGGAACTTGGGAATAACCACTCTAATTGCTTTTTCCCTGCACTTGATGTTACAGAGATCTGTCATAACCTTGTATTGAGTTCCTGTTTTTCTGCACTGAAGAGCCCTAGTCAATTAATTGTTTCTCACTTGGAAGCTATTCTGTATGTCTAACATATCTCACCACTGGTCTTCCATCCAACTTTGCTACTTCTGATACCAATCTGGCTGCATTGGAAGGACAGGAATTGAAGACACACAAACAAAATGTGTATTTTCACATAGCATGATTTCTGCTTTATCTTCCCTTTCATTCTCAGGGTCCTTCCTGTCTTTTTGATAGCTACCAAACATTCAGAGAACTATCATAAAACGCCTCCAAGAACTCCAAGAGTAGTAATTTAGAGTTTAGCAGAGCATACTGTCAGTCTAATAATGATAATATAACTACTAATTAAAAAGTCATTAGCAGTACTAAATGCTAACATGCTTTTCTGGTCCAGCTTTACTTAGAAGGAAGGCAAAAGACTTGAGATTATCCAGCTTTATACTGAAACACATTGCAGAGCTGCAGAGCCAACAGGAAAAACTATCCTGTCAGGTTTATCAAGTGGAGGTGATCACTGATGGATGACGAAGAGCAATACAGAGTAAGAAGCCCCTAAGTTAGACAAATATAAATTCAGTGAATCAGTTGATTATGTCAGTATCACTGTTTTCATCACCTGATGGACCTTATAGATGTGGATGACTGATTATATAGCTACTGTAACTGAATATTAATTGAAATCTTTACTTAACATTCACATGGGATTTATCTTTAAACCCATTTTCTAATGGGAAAGACACAGAGAAACTTGTACAAAGTTCCATATGCCTGAAGAGAAATACACTGGTACACCTAGGAGTGTCTTTGATGTAGATTCTCCTTAGTAACACTGAAAGCAAACCTATTTGGTATTAGCAGTCAAGAAAAGTGACTTACAGGGAAAAGATTGCTGTCCTTTAGCTTGTACCAATTTACTTTTAACATCAGATGAAACTACATTAATCTTGCTGTTGTCTTCAGAGTAAGGCACAGTAGAATTTTTGCTGCCAGAAGAGGTTTGACCATGAGATGACAATTGACTGTTAATCCGAAAGGTACTTGGAGGAAATGTGTTGTTTTCAAGTGGACTGTATTGTGCTTTCCAGGTGCATTTCTGTGCAGAGAAAAAAAAAAATGGATAAAAATGAAAGATTCTGTGTAGCAATTTGACAACACAATCACATTTCCAGAACTAATTTCAATATCAGATCCTTCTGGTCCTCCTGGAACCTCATCAATTTTTCTCCAGTATCTTCAAACAAGCTACTGCTTTCATGAGTACGATCTCCATTTTGTTTTCTGCAAAACTTCTCAGCTGTAGCATTAATGTCAATAGGTTAAGCAAATGTATAAACTAGTAATACTGTAGCTGCAGAGAGCGTTGGTAACAGAGCAACCTTCTCATGTGCAGAGAAGAAATGGTCAAAGTGATTTGATAAATGTTCAGGTCTCCTCCCAACACCCAATAACCTGGCAAACAAATTTCCTACATGAGAAACATAAACTGAAGTCTGAAATCATACTGAATTCTGCAGTCTTGATAATCAGAAAAACATACATTATAAAGCAAGTACACCTGAAGGAATCCAGTATTTCCACTAAAAGTTTCATATTAAATATGAAAAGCAGCCTTTAGGCAATATTAGCATAAATGACATAAAGGAAATTGTCACTAATTCAAGGAGGAAGAAAAAGTCTCAGCATGTAAAAGCTGAAAGATAGATCAAGACTGACATGTTCTTCTGCTCATGTTCATTTGCATCTGACTGAACAGATCAAACTGAAAGGAAAAATCAGAAATCCTCATATTTGGAAACAACTCTGTTATTTGTGTGACTTTCTGACTTTCTCCTCTCTGTTTGCTAACAGCAGGAAAAATATTTGCATAAACACACAATCTTTATCTTTTAAAAGTTTAACAACAGAAACTGTAATCTTCTATTGAATCATTTTAATTATCATGTCAGGAGGGTACAAGCTGCAGGTGTTGACAAATAAGTAGAGCAAATAGCCTGCATGTAGCAACAGCTCATCTTTCTAAGAGCATCTCACCTAGGGTTCTAAAAGTACTTTACTAAACTTGTTTCATTTAGCCTTATAGGGGGCAAAGAAAGGAACTAAAAGCTTAAGCAAACCACTGAAGATCAAAACGGAAGATGTGCTATGAAGTGAGAAACCCACTGGTTCTTTATTGAGTTCTCATTATACTCCCAAGCATCACACATTCCCCCATCACTTTCTTTCAGTCACTTCAGCAGTTTCAAAACTGCTTTCTACAGTTTCAAAAAGATAGTAAAACGTTACCAAGTATTACATATAGTTTTGTAGTGTTTAAGTTCCTCTCAAGTATTAACTTTAGTTTTCTTTCAAAAAGGGTTCATCTGAATTGCTTTTCTTCTTTCCTTGTCTTTGCCTTGAACGTGGCAAGAGAACCCTGCTTTCTTTAAAGGCCTCAAAATTTGGCATTTCTGTGTAAAAAGGCATCCAAAAAAATAACAACTAGCACTTGCTGGAATAAGGCCTCTAGGATTCCACTTTGAAATTTCTATTTGACTGAAAAAAGCCTATTTGTGGAGACAAGTACTGCTACATGGCTGTGGGTCTAAAAAAAGGGGGGCAAATGCAAACAAAAGGCTAGTTATGCTTTAGCTGAATATTTAATTCTTCCCACAACAGTACTTGTCCCCGAGACCAAGCTGCAGTTTCAAACAGCTATATACTGCTCTTCCTATTACCTAATATCAAACTGTTATTCTTCCAAACCTAGAGAGAGAAGTATTCTGCAGTTACAAGATCCAAGGCATAAAATGTGGTATCATGGAGTTCAATTAAACAATAAAACAAATACTTGAAAAGTTGGATTAGATCCCAGGGAAGAAATGAACAATGAAGTTACCTCTCTGTTTGTAATAATGAGCTCCCACGTGGATATTGCTAACTTTTCCTCTTCCATCTCTTTTTCTGTTTTTTTACAGCCGCCGGGGTTCCTAAGTGAAAACAATTGAATTAGTTTCCCATTTTGAGAGTCTGGCTTTTAGAAGTTCTTTTAAGAAATGCAATAAATGGACAGTAAACAGTGGCTGACTGCTACTATGATGTACATCTTTGCTTGTAAGAAATGAAAGACAATGCAAGGTGCATAAGCCACGAGTAAGTTACAGTCACAAGTAAAGAGCTATCTAAAGAAAGCACAGTCATTCTACAAACTATCCTGTATGTACCAGCCAAAATTATGCTCTCAACTTCCTCAGTGCAAGTACTGAAGAATTTTGCTCAGTATAGCAAGATTTCATAGATAGAAATGACAGCAGGTTCATCCAAACTTGATTTTTCTATGCTGTTGGCTACATTAAGACCTGTAGACCTGAAACTTTAAATGTTACATCATGTTGACACAGGTAAATGTGAAAGCTGCAGTCCTTGCAGCTATGGTATTGCAACAGGTCACTGCTGAGGTAGTCTCATTTATCATTCAGTCCCCATCTCATCAGTCAAAGGTTTTACAAAGCAGATTAGCGTTCTAAGCTTGCCTCCTTCACCACATTTTTCTTAGCAAAATCTTTTTGTGCAGACAAAGGCTTCACAAGCTAAAGGTAAAGCTGATTTTTCATGGTCACTGTATAATGAAGTAAGTGTGTATGTGTATCAGTTCAAATGACATTGAGGGCAAGGAGCTGTGGTTAGAGACAGCAACAGAGAGCAGAAGGAAACACACACACACACAAGAGATTTTCCTGCTTCAGAACCTGGAAATGGAACCAGAGCTTTATACATTTAGACTGCTGTCAGCCTGCATCTATGGCGCAAACTGCTTATTTTATCCTAGTCTGTTGCTTAGTCTTCATATGTAAAAGGGTGAAAAACACATCCACAACACATGCTGGACTGATTTTCTCCTCCAATTTATCAGGCTAATTTATATAATGCTACTCTGCCACTGTTATATATAAGCACAGTTTGTCTTGACTAAGAACATACAGAGAAAACAGAACAGATTTGCTCTGCAAATCTGAGCATAAGCTGTTCACTGTTTTACCAAACACTCATGAATAATTTAAATACATGTTATGTCAACATGATCATATTGACTAAAAACGTTGGGAACTTAAATTAATATTTACTTTTAATCCTAGAAAAGTTGAAAAGCAATGCATCACTTACAAGCACTTATCACTGTCATACATAACTGCTTGAATAAAACCAGCTACTAAATATCCCTTAATAGATGGGCTTTGTTCTGTAATTACAATGTACATGGAATTCCTGTTGAGTTCATTGGGATAAACCTCCAAGAGAAAGCTATGGGAATATATATACACATCTATTACTACGTGTATTTAATTTGCATATTTATTAGCTAGAAGAAAAAAAAAAGGAAAGAAAACACAATTATATTGAGCTGAGATAGCTCAGTGTTTTCTGTTAGTTCTGCAACTTGCAATAATAGAGGACTGTGCTGTGTAGCTGATTTGACTGTACAGCTCCCTGCAGACTGCATGGAGGCAAAGCCAATGCAACGTTTGTGTTGCATGGCACAGAATTAATAACATTTCACTCAAATAGTTACTACTTGAAAGAAGAGAAACAACAATATAAAGAACAAAAGATCCCAAACTCCTCATTCTATCTACTATCATGCATTGGGTACTTACAATGGATTCCAACAGGTTAATATGGAATGCATTGAACTGTTGGATTCAAGAGTCAAAGCTTCCAAAAGCCAGTGGATGGCACACAGCTGTCGGAAAAGGAGTTTACTACAAAGAGGAAAAACAAAAGGTTTAGAGTCATGGACATGGTCGAACTAGCATTGTGTGAGCGGAAATGGATGCATCTAAGCATTTCCAGAGCAGATATTAGGTGTTTTGGGTTTTTTTTTCATTGTCCCAGTGAATTCTAGACACTTCTCACAGTTTTTGGAATCCTAAACCATTTTGAGTCAGAAGGGACCTTAAAGATCATCTTGTTCTAATCCATTGCCAATGGGCAGGGACACCTCCCACCAGACCAAGTTGCTCAAAGCCCTGTCCAATCTGGCCTTGACCACTTCCAGGGATGGTGAATCCTGAAAGCACACTTTTGGATACAAAATTTTCATTGGATTGATGGTGATGGGCTCAGTGCTTTCATACCCAGGAGGATTCCAGCATTTGTATCTTTATGGTGTGAATTCTTATGGGGTTTGGATTCCACAGAATTTTATAAGTTTTGCATTGAAGAAAAATCAGTGTGAGTTTAAAATTTTGGACCCATCATTTTCTGATCTCAGATTATCTTTGGCAGTTTAGCTTACTCCATGTGCAAACATAAACATTAGAGACACTTTTGGTAAGTAATTAGCTTAGTGAGCTTGGAAAAGAACAGGTAGTGTGTTATTAGTGACTAATACTAAAGATGTAGAAGCATACAGTGTACACACAGACTTCTTCCTCCCTCTTTCATAGGGTTACTTTTTTAACTAGGCAAATTAAATACTAATTTTGGTAGTCTTTCCTTAAAGTAGGTCCAATCTAGAAAGCTATACCTCATAAGCAAATTTTACGCAACTTTGAATTTTCAGTCAAGATCAGCAAGGTGAATGATGTGTGTTTGTCTACATAAGCACACACAAGGTTTTCAGTAACTCATTAGGACTCAACAATTAAAGTTATAGTTTAGTAATTGCTATTAGTAAAGACAGATCTATTTCACCATAAACTCCTGGAAGACGCGTTTACCACTTGAACATATATGTATGTGTTATAGGCCTGTATTGTTGCAAGCTTTCACTTACGCTCTACCAAAGAGGGCAGAACAGAAATTTGCCTTGAAATATACCTTTTTGCATCAGGGGGGTTTGAAATCAAGACACTGGCATGAATAGGAGTGAAAAAACGCAAAGTAATTTTGTTTTCCTTCCATTTTTCCTTCCATTTTTTTTGTTTTCCTTCCTTCAGGCAGAGGTCTTTTGTTAGAGAACAACTGTGGGAAAGGACAAAGTTTAAGAAGTTTAAACAGAAGTATGTGAAATTGAGACATTGCCTATAAATATGTTTATCGTGTTTACATCACCGAATTTCCTCTTTAATCCTTACATAAAAATACTTAGATGTATTTCTAAATTGTTCATTACTGCACTTATCATTTATTAGTATCAGAAACCTGATATTTATGTTGACCAAATTACATATTTATTATTTATTTTTAATATGCTTACAGTACCTCATGAATTATAAATATGGTATTATTTGTATTTACACATTTATACTACTATTTCTTATTAGCAATTAGGCATTTATGTGAAATCAAATTCGAGGGTCAGGTGAATAAATGGAACTGATTTGTTTGAGAAAAGATGCTGAGATGCTGCTTGCATTCTGTTGCTTTCTGCTGGCATCAGCTCATGGCATCAGTGGGATGATATACACACACGAGACCAAAGTTTCAAGATATGCCTGTAAAATTCTGTTCAGTTTTTCCTGGGTTAATATATTATGTACACAGATAACAGTAGAGATTAAGCTGAATGAGAGTCTTGAGTGCTGGCCAAACCAATATAACAGAAAACCAGGCTCTTTGTAAGCTGTGGGCACTGATTCATCACTGTCACAAGCCTGTTTGACCATTTACACCTGTGCAGAGTGTTTATAAAATGCTACCATCCAAGAAAGGAAATGTTTACAGCTGTTTTATCCAAATGTCAATAACTAAAATGGCAGGGTCGGAAGGGACCTTTAGAGATCATCTAGTCCAAATACCTGCAGCCAATGTTAGACAATGGAGATTCGAGCCTCATAGGCTCAGCAAGATATTGTAGCCTTCATATAGTGACAGTTTACAGAAGACAGGAGGTTCACACAAAATGAAATATGAACTTTCATATGCTGGCATATAACACTGTATTTAAATAGAGATCATCATGTCTGTCTTCTTCACTTAATTAAGAAATTAATAAACTTACATATAACTTTGTCTAGCAAAGATGTCTAACAAAGCTATAAGCTGTCAGGCATTCCTGCTGTCACAAAAGACATTTCTTACACAAAACCTCAAAAAATGATCTTCATTCAGATAATCTTAGAGAAATCCTAACTGCTAATTGCTACTTGGAGATGATCTAGCACAAGTCCACAAATGTCATTCTTCAAAACATGTCTGTCTTGTGCTTCCTCAATTAAACTTCCAATTTTCTTTTATCTGTATTTCTAATAAAGCACAGAATGCCTGAATAGACAGTGGGACCTGTGTCTTCACATCAAAGTGTCTGACGAAGTCCAAATTCCTACTAATGAGAGGCAACTAAACTTTACTTCTACTTTGTCTACTCATAAGAAACTGTTACCAAGTTTATTGACACATTTAAAATAGTTGATAACACAAATGCTACAACTCTGTGACAGCAGTAAAAAAGTCCCCGTAGAGGTTTAATATTTGCTGCTATCTTACAGGGAAAAAGAGGGAGGGATGTGTGAAAGGCCTACATCCAATCACTGGAGTCTGCACGTAGAAAACCATACCGACAGCTCCAGTCACTGTGAAAGACTAGAGTCAGACATGATCTGTTAAAAAGACACTGTGCCCCAGCAGTTTAACCCTGCTTCAAAGCTTTTCCTTTTCCATGAATGTTCTAATTTTTGAAGTCAGTGCTGTGAAAGCTAAGAGTGAAGTAAGCTTCCATAGCACACAATGATCTGTATTTTGTATCTAGCTCTTTCCCTCCCCCCCGCCCTTTTAAACTGTTTACCACTGTGGACAAGCATCTGTGTAACAGCATACATCTGTAGCACGCACTGGCAAGATTCCTGCATGTGTGTAAATTACACAACACAGTTTGACTAAGTCACACTTGTCAAAGCCACACATTCCTTGTTTCATTGTGTACTCCTGCCCAAAAAAATCCTAGATTTTTATGGAATTCTCCATAACTCTCCCTAATTTTGACATGTGATCATAAATCTTATAATTTCCCTCTCAGGAATGTTAGTAGATGTTACACGTCTTTCCTCTAATACTAGTTTTAAAGCAACACATTGAAAATATTAAAAGCTATCAGATTGACACTAGAAACTTTTGCTAGTGTAGATATTTAAAATATTAAAACTAACCTAAATAAGTTTTTTACAACTGGCAAAAACTCTGGTGCTGATGTAGAATTAAAATGCCTTTGTCAGTATTCACCCACAAGTCTGGTCTACTCTGCACCAGTAAAATCATTTTTACTGTTAGAGAAGCTGTATCTAAATGTGAAAATGAAAATAATTGTGTTTGTGTAAGTACACCTTCATAAAAGAAAGAGGAATGTTAAACCTTTTTAGGTCAGCCTTGCAGTAGAAAGAAGTCTTCCTTACAGAAGGAAATAAATGACTTCAGTAATCTGAATGGTCACAACAATAAAGGCAATTGTATTTTTCATATGTGTGATAAATTATTTGTCTGCAATAAATGTGGATTAGCTGAGTTATGGGCAGATAAAATAGTTACATATCAAAAAGAATATTAAGCATGGAATTCAGAGAAAGATTTCAGAGTGGTTCTTAGTTTTTTTTTTTTTTTTTTAAATAAATCTTACTTATCTAAAATGTTAATGTGGCTTTCATTAACCCAGGATCAAAGTGACTCACAGTGCCATCAAAGTAACACAACTGTAGGTGACTTAAGTAAAGTTTTAGATGCTGCAGACATCAGAGGCT
>WBNH01008839.1:8569-42397 GCA_013401255.1 Urocolius indicus | reverse complement strand
GTCAGTGCTGTGAAAGCTAAGAGTGAAGTAAGCTTCCATAGCACACAATGATCTGTATTTTGTATCTAGCTCTTTCCCTCCCCCCCGCCCTTTTAAACTGTTTACCACTGTGGACAAGCATCTGTGTAACAGCATACATCTGTAGCACGCACTGGCAAGATTCCTGCATGTGTGTAAATTACACAACACAGTTTGACTAAGTCACACTTGTCAAAGCCACACATTCCTTGTTTCATTGTGTACTCCTGCCCAAAAAAATCCTAGATTTTTATGGAATTCTCCATAACTCTCCCTAATTTTGACATGTGATCATAAATCTTATAATTTCCCTCTCAGGAATGTTAGTAGATGTTACACGTCTTTCCTCTAATACTAGTTTTAAAGCAACACATTGAAAATATTAAAAGCTATCAGATTGACACTAGAAACTTTTGCTAGTGTAGATATTTAAAATATTAAAACTAACCTAAATAAGTTTTTTACAACTGGCAAAAACTCTGGTGCTGATGTAGAATTAAAATGCCTTTGTCAGTATTCACCCACAAGTCTGGTCTACTCTGCACCAGTAAAATCATTTTTACTGTTAGAGAAGCTGTATCTAAATGTGAAAATGAAAATAATTGTGTTTGTGTAAGTACACCTTCATAAAAGAAAGAGGAATGTTAAACCTTTTTAGGTCAGCCTTGCAGTAGAAAGAAGTCTTCCTTACAGAAGGAAATAAATGACTTCAGTAATCTGAATGGTCACAACAATAAAGGCAATTGTATTTTTCATATGTGTGATAAATTATTTGTCTGCAATAAATGTGGATTAGCTGAGTTATGGGCAGATAAAATAGTTACATATCAAAAAGAATATTAAGCATGGAATTCAGAGAAAGATTTCAGAGTGGTTCTTAGTTTTTTTTTTTTTTAAATAAATCTTACTTATCTAAAATGTTAATGTGGCTTTCATTAACCCAGGATCAAAGTGCCTCACAGTGCCATCAAAGTAACACAACTGTAGGTGACTTAAGTAAAGTTTTAGATGCTGCAGACATCAGAGGCTGATTTCAAAATACTTTGGCTAATACCTTATACCTTTTTTTTCTTCCATGATACTATAATGCTCTAGCCCTTTCCCATCTTTTCTAATTACTCACTTATAATATTGATTTAGAATGCTGGATATTAAATATTATTATAGTAAATATGATACTTTTCTGTTCAGAATCTCTCAGCCTGTCTGTGCTACTTGTTCACATTTTGGTCTGGGTTTCATACTAAAAGGAAATATTTTATTTCTTATTTTTAGTAGTGATTATACATCATTGTCCCACTTTATGATTAGGGCATGATTGCATCTTAGATGACTCTGAAGATTAAATTTTCCAAGAGTTGATTCATGTAAGAAAGGTGAATGAGAGGAAGCTGGTCCCTGCGAGTGACAAAAGCCACAGCATGATGATGAGAAAAGACTGTTAGACGTGTGAACTTTTGATGCAGTAAGGCTCCAAGAGTGTGCAACCTCTAGAAAAGCTACTACTGAGCAGGTATTTAATGAACTCATCACCTAGTGAGGGTTGACAAATGGAAGACAACTATGTCGTTGTTACAGGCATTAGAGGTGGACTGAAAAGATCAGTGTGAGCCAGAGGATTGAAGACTATTTAACTATCAAATGCAGAGAAAACCTGAAGAAGGTACTACATGATAGATCTCAACTAGTGAAGAAATCCACTCTACAAGCCAAGTCCCTTATTCTGCTGAATGCAACTCTTTATAATTCTTATGCTGTGGGGTCCTATCGTGGGAACAAAAGCATGGCACAAACTTAGCAGGCCTCCTCCATTTCTCCTCAGAGAATGTTACAAGTTGGCTATGAAACCTCTCCTGAGTTCACAGTTGCTCACCCAGATTTTCAGTATTTTCTCTTTCTAGTTCATACAAATAGTAATATTCTGTCTCGATATCAAGTAGGGATAGAAACTGGAAAATTATCTCTTTAAAACCACTGCCCTCAGACTGCCAAAAGCTCTCTGGGTTGACTTACGCGTTTATTTCCTTATCTGACTCCTCTGCACCGGGGGAGTTATTGAGTGGCTGGAACTCAGTTTCCCATCTCACACGTCGAGCCTGCTTGAATTCTTGCTTTATCTCCTTTTCCAGTAGTTTTTTGTTTCTCTCCTTTCTGCTGGGTATCAAGATATTTTAATTTAAATATATTTTCCCCTTTGTAGTGCTTTTTCTACATTTCTGTACACACTAATGTAAGTATTCCTCCCTAAAGATCAAAACCCCAACTATAACTGTGTATTAGAACAGTGAACAATGAGGTTATTACACAAATCAAAGTGGTAAAGATAATTATAAACTAGAAAGTTCTTTTACACTAACAGCCATAACCAATTATTATTGCGGAAAGACACATAAATGGCAACGCCAAACAGTGCTTTTTTAAAACTTTATCTAGTAGAAAGTTTTAATACCAAAAATTGATGCTCACTCTTACACACTTATAGGAGTAAGAAATGTTACACAAGCTTGTGAATAGTTTTAGCCTATGACTTCCTTAAGTCTCAGCTAGTAGAAAAACTAGTTTTACAGGCTCCAAGCATAGAAAAAGAAATGAAATAAACAGAAATGCAGCATACAGAAGAGTTGAAATTACCTGATTAAAACAAACAAAAAAATCCTCTCATAATTCCATAGGATTATCTCTGAGATATTTATGGGTGAGCCTAAAGGTTTATGGACTCTTGTCATAACATTAATTCAAACTGAAAATACAGAGGTGACCAACATAATTTTCTATGCTGTATATAACTAGAATAGGACATCAAATATATCTCTATTTAAATTATGGCATCACAATACCTTTTTTGTACAATAACTTAATAAATTTAGCTGGGCTGCCTATTTGACAAGTAGGTGAGAATCATTCATTATAATGCAAATGTAATTGAGAAGAAATTTGGAATACATTTATTAAGGTAATTGAGCTTCAGTCAACTGTAGTCACAACACAGATTTTCAATTGCTCTTCAGACAAAAAGATTTATCTTATTTTTCCAAGTTAATATCTTTATCAGCCTGAAAATTAAGAGTTTCCTGAGCAGTAATAACATACCCTGGAACACTCTGTTTTCACTGCAGGAATACATTATTATAGATAAGGGTCAATGACATGTGGAGAGCAGCGATCCAGAAGTGTACCACACATACAGAAGCAAGTGTCCTTTTAGTGTTTGGTGTAACTACATACTTACTAAATTACTCTTTAAATCCTTCAGGGACTCAAAATCATCAGTTAATTGTAATACAAGGCCACTAAAGTATTGGGAAATACAACTTTTACTGCTAAGATCTGAGATTCTCAGTGACTTTAAGTAAGAAATTACTTAGAAAATGAAAAGGAAATAATAAATCTCTATTATAATTCAGGTGCGAGAAAAATATTAAGAGGCTATAATAATGATGCCAGAAACCTTTGCATCAGGGTAAAGATAAGCTACATATCTAACAGTTTTTTTTTTTACCTTCTGCTTAAGTATACCTTAAGCACATTGGGTCAACTTCAGCAGATTTGAAGGAATCATACTAAGGATGTATTTGTCCCAGAAGATCAAATTTTACAGTTAATAACCTCACATCTGCTCTGTAGATAAACAAACTCAGTGAGAGATGGTTTACTAAAGAATGACATGCCCTCCTCAACATGTGATGCCAAATCATCACTGAGGTAATGTGTGCAACTCCAGACTGCGCACAATTGCAAGTAAGGTGGGCAGGAGGCTTCAGACCCATGTGGCTGCACCTCTACCAAGCAACTGTATTGAAGGCTGCAGGTAGTGTTACTGGGATGCTTCAGGCTCATAACCTCTTCCTTGCTAATCTCCTTCTGTCCCATTTCTTTACATGCAAAGAGGTTGTAATTAATTTATACCAGCCTGACTTTGTCTCTTTCCAAGGCTGGCCATTAAATTATGATCATGATGAACAAAAATTGTGAGCTGTAAAACAACTAGGTATATATTAAACAACTACATACATATTTCTCTGGTCACAGAAATTGTTAGCCACTGTTTCATAAAGTGGCTTATTAAATTTTCCTATCCTAATGGATACAGCCTTTATACCAATAAAGCTAATGACAGAACATCTCCTGCTCCAGATGACAAGCAGAAGGAACTTAGCGTTTTCCAGAGGCTTATGGCCAACTGTAAATATAAATGAAACCAACATGGCATTGCTCTGAAAGCCACTGAGAGCATAGGCTAAATGCCAATTCCTTTATTTTCATAAAAGCATTTCAATTTGCATCTGCAACAACTCCCTAATAGACCAGTAAAAGCTCCTCCTCGGGCACAAGGCCAGACTTCTGAGAATGTTGCAAGGTGAGTGTCATTTGGGTGCTGTCTATCTAGTGGCACTAGTGACAAACTGAGTATGAGCAAAAGCTTCCTGGGTGAAAAGCAAGTGCAATTTTATGTACACTGCCACTTAAAAGCATTCTGAGTAAATATTTTCTATGTGTAATTTCTATATGATTACTTTTTCTATAGCAGAAAAAGAAATACAAACAATAATCCTTTTCTGTATAAAAGAGAAAGCACAGGAGGTAGTAACTGTCAAACTACAGTAAATACGATGAATACTGTATTCTGAACATTACAGACCAAACCATTGGATTAAAACTCCACATAATACTTCTAAACCAATATTTAGCATTACTTGCAGCCATGCCATTATGAGCTGTGGTCTCATCACAAATCTCAGATTAGGGTGATGAATATTTGGATCCTGAAGAATTCAAAGAAACATCTAGTGAAGGGAGTGAGAGCAGCAAGCTTCCTTCATTTGGATTAAACTCAAAATCTATGCTCATATCTAGTTTTAGGAAGCACTGTGGTACTGGAAGGTCTGTCTTTTTGAACTCAAAATAAAATGGAAGTTTTGGCAACCGAAAGTTGTTAAGGATTTTATGTGAACCTCTGCAGGTGCACAAGTGTTAACACCTGCATTCTCATGGGATTTCAATTGATTAAATGTTACTATTCTTGCTGCTGTTTCAGTTGGAATAGGACATTTATTTATCATCATCCCAGGCCGACAAAATACTATGTTGAGTGTGTATATACTAACAAATATCAGACTACTTGAGCTGTTGCTACACTCTAATCTCTGCAGTAATTCTTACATGTCCTGTGACTTTCTGACAAGGTGCTGTAACACGTAAGTAACCGATAATTGTAAACCAGCAGGATACGCCAAGATAAAAAATCCATATGCACACAGTACTTTTCTTGCAAAGCACACAAGGAACAACAGAACAAACTCTGCATTTGCTGTAAATGGTCAACAGTACCACAGATTTACACCACTGGATAATCTGTTCCAATGTCTGATCAGCAAATACCAGAATTGCCCACCATTTCACTCTGTTCTGAGTGGCATCCATTCAACAGTGTAATCTATGTCACTATGTCCTAAATTTGTTTACATTAAGACTGGTTCACACCTTTCTTGAGTGATGTAAGGCAGTCTTATTGTAAGTGAGAATTAGTGCATTGTTCCCTTAATATTTACTCACTGAGTTATCACACAGTGCATACATTGCCCACCTTCTGAAATGACAGAAGCACTGGAGTTAGGTTTACATAGCAACAAGACTGAGCCAGCAAGTCCTGCTATTGAGCTCCACAGTCAGGTCATATCCTAAAGGCTTAGCAAGACTGCAACTAGTCACAATTAATATGTAGATACTAATGTAAATTAATTGCATATTCTGGTTTGGTGGTGTTTACAGTCACATTAGAGATGCAAACGTGTACACACGAGGTAATAGAGAACTAGAAGCAGACTGGTTACTACTCCTATTTAAAGGCTGACTACTTAGACAGTAAGAACTAAGTGTGTAAATATTTATACATTTAGTCTTCTTAAATTCAGAGAAGATCAGATGATAATAAGAATAAGATCTATTAAATGTAATTACCAACCCATAGAAACTCACCTATGTTATCATTTACCATACCGATGCATTAAACATTCTGGCAAGGAACTACAGTTGTATCATACAAATGTCTTGAGTAGCTGAAGACATACCAATGACCTGGAATACCCACATTATTTTAGATACAGATTCCCATTTTATTCTCTTGCAGATGAGTACAGTATTCTGCACTCAAACGTCTCTTTCAAAAAAGAAAATCAGAATCTGCATAACAGGACAGCTGGATATTAATCACATGAAAATCTGACCGTGAAATAAGAACCAAGTTAAGATGAGGCATGAGTAAATTTACAGTATATTTACAGACGGTTATGCAGCAAGGAAATAACCATCTTCACTAGTGGAAACAACACCCCACATGACTATAAAAGGTGTCACCAGGTGAATGTATTGATGTATTAACACATATATAAAGATGTCTCTGAATGGTTAACTAACTACAAAAACATTAAGATATAGAAGATGCTGCTTTCATTGTGAAATGAGGCAGAACCTCTACTTTGAAACGAGTTCTCTGACACTGAGAAGTACAAATATGTTTGGCTACCTCGAGGCATAATAAAACCAACATACCAAAAAAAGTCTTTTTAGTTGGAAATGTGTTCTTATCAACTGAGAAAGAATAGAGGGCTGCAATTTCTCCTTTAAGAAGTCCCAGAACACAAAAATATGTGTACACCCATCCACCCCTCCACTTGTGCCATGCTGCAACTCCCATTCCTGTTGATCTTCATATAAAAGCTTTCTCCAGGAGTAGGCACATATAGGTTTCTAGCTTTTTTTGTGTGTCTGGAGAAGTATGTGAAACAAAGGTGAGTGTAGGACGCACTTCCAGAGCAGCATAGAGAAGACAGCTTTGTATTGACTGAGGGCACAAAAAGAAATCTGAGATTTCAAGGCCTTGCTTTGGATTCTTCTCCAAAAAAAACAAAAAAAAAACCGACCCCAAAAAACCCACCACAGTGGGGAAATTACTAAAATTTCAAAAGAAAAAAAAATAGCCTGGAGATCTCTGGGCTTTCAATTTTCTTGCTCAAAGAATATACAACTATATGTTAATATTACTGACAAAAACCACACTGCTTGTTAAGTGGAACTTCACTGAGGTCTCTGATCCTCTACCAGGAAATACTGCTGGTTCAAGAGTTTCATGTGAAAGAAGCAAACCACTTCTCACTATCCAGTGTCTTGCCTCACCACATATGTGTATTTACAGAGCAATGACATTTTACTACTAAATAATGGAAAACTCATTTTAAGGGTTAACTTTGTTCAAACGTTGTGACAATGTGTTGTATCATAATATGTGGGATTAGATCATTGTGTTTAGAAAGATAGAAAGAATCTAATAACAATGAACTATTTCCACTTATGAAATTTCAAGCATAAGCAAACTTTTCTTTTTGCAGAAAATGAAAGGAGATAGACTCAAACAAATAGCCTGGAAAGGCAGAAACACTGATGGGAATAACAGTCTTTCTAGTGATAGATGATAGAGATAATGATTCATACATCTACACAGTTAAATGGTTGTCTTTGCCCATGACTGCTGTCTAATTAATGTGAGCCATCATTCATGGAAAAGAAAATTTTTGCTTCTGGAGAAAAAAAAAGCTGCAAACTGCCAGCAGTGACAGTGCTAGAAACATGCCAATTAGAGTGATTTCTGTCAAGCAGCAAAAGAGCACAAAACACTGGTTTCCAAGCAACTGACATGAAATATTAAATACATTGGAAACTAATATTGGGAGATAAAACATTTCACCTTCTCTGTTAGCACTGCTTCCGTCTCTTCTTTGCTTCTTAACTCTATGCTGCCTCTTCTTCCTGCTTTTACTCACTCTATTGTATCTTCCAGTAAACCATTGCAGTAAGGAATGCCAACTTATAACCTCTAAACACTAGCATCTTTTATTGTGTTCATGTATTTGCATAGGATTGGTAGAGACAGACAGGTAAGAACCAATTCATAAGCAAAGCTCAAAAAATAACATTTCTTGCTACTTATTATCTTGCAGTTGTAGCTGCTGTTTCAATCACCAATTTTAAACAGGTTTTTATTAAAGCCAGCCAATAGCAGGAAAAAAAAAATAGAAGAAACTGTTCTTCAGGTAAGAGTCAGTTGCACTCTGTTGTTACAGGCATAAAGAATGCATTAGTAAAGGCTGGGCTCTCTGTATAAAGAGTGAGTTTGAGATATTTGCCTTCAGGAAACTTGAAGCATTTTAAAAGCCATCCAGTTTCTAATTTCAAACATAAAAAGCAGCCAGTTGAACACTGTTAAACTCCCAGTAGTTTGACATTTCATTTCATTTAACTTGCAGACTGCAGCAAAACAGATGCATAGGGTCATTTTCTTCAAAGCACGAGAAACTCAATGTATAGGTTTGGCATGCCTGGCTGGTGGAATGGCACAGACACCTCCCCTTTCACCTCAAAGCTGTGGATTCCTTGACATCATCTGCTGAGGGCTACCACAACTTGTCTAGAAGCTCCCAATGCTTTGTTCATCTTCTTTGCTGTGTAACTGCTCCCGTGTCTCTCCATAATTTATCAGATATAAAAAATGCTGCTTTCCTGTTTCTTATGCAATAGATCCCTATGCAAGTATGAATTACTCGATATTGTTCTGAATCCCATTTACAGATGTCATTGGAACAAAGCAATGAGAAAGGATGTCCCTCAGAGCTGAATGTCATTTCAAAGGGGCTGTGCTTCTTGAGTTTGCTTAGTTTTAATAACGATGATAATAGAAATCAAAACATAATTCTTAGCTCAAAGCTAAAGATATGTGAATGCTCAAGGACAAAGGTATTGTCTTTTCTGCTATACTGTATTCTGTGCACTGAAACTGACATTGGGAAGCACTTAGTCAAGTCAGTCAGAACTACTTTGTGTTTACATGGGCAATCTCCACTAGAAGAAAGATGTATTGATCTACAAAAGGAAGAGGAATGATCACTATCAACAGATTTCCCAAACAGTTTTTCATTTTATGCTGCACAAAGATAAGCAATTTCCTTCCTATGTTTTAAAGCTGTCTTTAGGTAAAATGCTATCTGAGAGCAGACAGGAGTCTCCCTTACGTGACTGGGTACAACTACTGCTTGCTGTTTCAGCTGCAAATGAATCTCATTTCTTAGCTTAACACTCCCATCAAGCAAACTAGAAGGTTTCAGGAAAACTTAGAAAACCCTAGAGTCATGTATTGCAAGGCTTATTGTACAGTTTAGCAACTATTTCAGCTAATACTGAGCAAATTGAGTGAATGGTCTCTGTAGGCAGCTTGGAGTGCAATCAAAACATGGGATTGCAACAGAAAAGCATACTGAAGACTCAGTTTTCTCCACTTAAGCACCACCTGCAGTGACAATGGTGAAACATGGATAACAACACAGCCCAAGTACGTTTAGGCATTCATGCTTCTAAACAAGAGAGCACTCTTTCCTGAAGCCTGTTCTCAAAACTCTCAGTTCCTTGGGTTTTGATTTTGATTTGTAGTGGCAATGGGCACAAAAATCTAATCCTTCTACATCAGCATCTTCCTGAGTCTCAGGCTCGTATGTTCCAAATGAGTCCATGCAGGTATTTCTATAATAGTGGTAAATATTTTCATTATGATTTTCCAGTATGTAGTAGATTTATTTCCTAACTGGATTTATTTCCTAACATTGGTCGTTTTGCCTACTTTATCACTAAATCTTGCCACAGCACTGCAAAAGACTGCAAAGAAGTTACAAGCACCTTTATATAGAATAAGACAACAACATAGAATTGATATAGGCAGAGCTATCAAACAATCATTCCTCAGAGCATTGACAACACTGAGTATATACAAAGCATATAAAGGAAGACCTGTAAATCATCTTTTCCAAGCTGTTGATTGCTTCACCTACAATTCAACTGCTGCCATGGCAGAATCAAAGTTTCCTTTAGTCTTGATTAGACAATTTCTTTGTGCTCTGTATTCCCTTACCTTGTGTGAGCTGGAGCTTTACTAAGAGCCTTCGGCTCCTCTCCTGTTCCTATAAGTGGGAAGAGTCTCTTCACTGGTTCCGGTGAATCAGACTGAAAGTGATACAACTGAGAATAAATATCACAGTATTAATTAAGAAGAGCTTAGCATAGAGAAGGTATGTGCAGTCTCAGGGATCAGTTTAATCATCAAATATTTTCTGAGTTAGTCATCAACTGGGACAGCATTCTGTCATTTCACAAGCATGTAAACAAGGCTTACATGACACTGCTGTGCATGACTATGTACATGTGTACAGCTTCTAACCCATTGACTGATTCAGTTTGACTGAGATCTTTGCAGGCAGTTCAGCACTCACAAGGTTCATGTGTGCTGGTGTGCACACGCCAAGGTGCAACCTAAGGTATTCCTTGAGACAGCTCCATACATTTTGTAAAGATCCTAAAATGTCCAGAAAAATAAAGTCCCAGTAAAGGAAATAAAGAACATCCTTTATTATGCACCTGAAAAAAGAGTATGCAATGGGATATTGCAGATCTCAGGTGGATCTGTAGAGAAAATGGTCACTTGCTGAAAAAAGGCTGCAACTCTTACTTTAAGAAAATCTTTAGGCACACATCTGAGTGTACTGCTTTTGACTGCTGAAACAATTGGTGCAATGTATGGACAACAACTTCTTTGATAAGATTGAGCTTCATCTCTCACCTTTTCTTAGTACGCTTTTAACTTTAGGAAAACATTCTGGAAAATGTAACCCAAAGGAAATGCTTGTTTTTATTTAGATGTATAGATAAAACTAATGAGTGAAATTGGTGAGAGAAAGATGATAAATGAATGTGTTGGTGGAATGGCTCCTGGTAGTCAAGCCAGAGTGCTTTGGCCAGTAAAACAGCTGGCACAGCTGCACCTTTGAGGAGGACTTCCACAGCATAGCTTACTTTTCAACTTGGTTAGCATCCAACAAATCTGACTAATATGAGTTAGACAAAAAAGAAAATTAGATAGTGTTGTGATAGCTGAGATACTACTGGATGCCAAGATCAGGATAATGCTTGTGCTTTTTTAAATAAAAAAAAAGCCAGAATTAAGAAGATGGGCAGTGTTAGTTTCAGTTTTAATATAATTGCAAATGCACTACCCTTTCTCTAATAATTGCTTACATTTTATTCTTCTCTTATTAAAAGTTAAGATCGAGTCAGCTGCCTTGCATTCAAGGTTGTTCTAAAGATAACAGATTTTAAATGAGATAACAGACAACACATGATAAAAATTAGATCTTTCTACTGGATTGAAAAAAAAAAGTCAGGTAAATTGTTAAATGCATACAGAAATATAGAATCTGTTGTAAATATACATAAAATGTTTGAATTAAAAGACCTGAACTTCTAGATAAAACCTAGATAAATCCTATGAGATGTTCATTTTGCAGTTAGAAAAAGTTGGCTCCTTATCTACAGTAAAGCATTAAACCATTAATTCAGCAAACGGACCTCTATATGAATAATTAAAACATGATGTTTGTCTGTTGCCTTTTTCAGCTTCTTGAATGAAAGCATCACCAGTAGTCTCACCTCTGGATTGAAAGAGTACTGATTAGTAGTAAGCTTGGTCACTTCTTCGGATGGTTCCTAAAAATTAAACAAAACAGTGTAACTATATTTGAACTGTTGCTAATGCATTCTGTAGCAGGACATAATTTTCAAAATTAGATGGTGCAATAAGCTTCTCTACAGACATGCAAACCAAAGCAAAAATAATGCTTAGTCTATCACACAAAGACTTAAAACATCACCAAGTAACTTTGGTGCACAAACAGATTTTCATGTAAAGTACCTGCTGACAATCTCCTGTGCAGAATGCACACTTGGTTTCTAAGTTACTATGCTTAAATGCTTAGAAAATATAACTGTTCTCTTGGAAGAGTGTTTTATAGACTACTGTGTCCAACATAAAAAGAAAATCCAATTTCCAATACCAGGAATAGGAAATTACTTACCTGTAATTGTTCTTCCCTGAAGATACACAGTGTGAGAGACCACTACTTTTGGGTCTGTGCCTTCACCCACAAGGAAAGCACAGACTCATAAAAAGCCCTGAAGTCAAACATAAGCACACTTTCAGAACTCCTTCAACCAACAGTTTATTCAAGTGGAAGGAAGACAGATTCCCTTCTATTAAAAAAAATTGTATAGGTAGATTAATAAAACACTTCAGATCACTCAGCAGTGTGTGGTGCTCAGGCTAAAAGGATATGAAAACAGTAATTCCTTTCTATACTAGTTTTACATCAAAGAGCTCATTTTTTGATTCCAAGCAAAGCAAAGCTAGAGGCCTCAGCAAGTCCCATCCACATCATCAGGACGTACAAAAAAGGCTGCACAGCACACTGAGAGATGTGGATGAAATACTTGCTGTGCTGTATAGCTCTTACACGCAGAGCAAACCCTGGAAACACTAAAACATTTAAAAAAAACACCCCAAAGCATTTTGTGTTGGAATTTTGAATTGAGAAGACACAAAACTCTTAGCACATTTACATTCCCTTGTGACATTTCAGTAGCACAAACTTTCAAAGTGTAAGGAAAAGTATCTTCGCTCACTGCAGATTTGTAAACACCAACATTCTAACATAATGCCCGAGGAAATCTGTAAACAAGCAGAAAAATGAGCAGAGGGAGGTGGGTGACAGAACCCCAATGCCAGAAACAGCACTAAGAGCAAAGCAGCCAAAATAAAAATATTTTCTGCAGTCAGAGTATAAGGACAAACTAACAAAATGTCAAAGAGAAGTCTGAAGGCTCCACAAATCTGATTTGTACTTGAAGCATTTGTACAGAAGCATCTTAAACTCCAGGACCAGTAGAACTTTCATTCTGCTTTGCTTTTAACTCCACTGTTTTCTTATTTTTTCTCTTGCGGAAGGAGTAAAATGTTAACAACAGCCAATTGCTTTTACAGCTGACCATATCTTGAATGACATGAATCCAATTGAGATCCTCTGAATAATTTCCTTCCAGATAAGGAACAGTGGTGGAATGCAGTCCTAAGATTTCAATGTGTTGAAAGCACCAGTATGTTGAACATTGGTACAAACCCATGTTCAAGTGTGTAATGCCACAGAATACTGAGGAAAAGTGTTAGATGTAACATTTCCCTGCATCCTATCTCTGGCCAGATAGCTCTGCTAGTTCCTGAGGGCTGTGAACCTGCCTAACCTTCGCACAGTTGCTCAGGAACTCAGGCAGTGATAACGGGAATCAATCAGCCTTATCACAGAAAACAGAAGGGAATAGCTTCCTTTTCTACACATTATCTTTCATTGCAAAGTCATCTATTGAAAAGGTGCAATCTGAGCTTAAAACAGTAACAGTACATAATTATAGAACAGTAGAAGTCTTTTTAATTTGCTGTGTAGATATTAAAAACTGAAAACAATACTGGCATGTCTAATTTGCTCAACTCAATATATTATCATGACAATCTGAGCTCTCTTTAGAGTTTGCGTGTTGGGTTTTTTTTAATGCTTCCATCTTACGAAGAATTTTATCATAGTGCATCTAATTTGCTTTTAAGCCATCAAAAGACCTGTTTCAGTGATCATTTCCTGCTTTCATTATAGTGAAGTACCAAACCCTCACACTACTCCATATGTAAGAAACAATCATTTGAAAAGATGAAAAAGAAAGTCAAAGTAATATATGAAACCATCTTAAATTCAGATTACATGAGGAAATGGCCCAAAAGTTTTCCATGAAAATGATTTCAGTCATTGTTGAGATCACACCCAGCAGCTCTAGGTAAAGTGAACTGCAGCAGTACCTCAGTAGGTGGAGCTCGATGCCATCCGATTGTCTCAGCTCCGCTCCTGTGGACCTGCAGATCACATCTTCCAAGGCTACCACAGGTGGCTAGTGACACGCTGGAAACCCTGGCATCCCTGCTTACTGCCTTAGCCAACATTTTGTGTGTCCTCTTCATCTTTAGGAAGTAACTCAAAGGATTTCAGAATATTTTCAGAGGAACAAATTCTTTTGAATAGTTGTTTCAGCCAAAACCCACTGCCTAGAGTCTAGATTTTATCCTAACAATTCTCAAACACTTCTACCTTCTGTTCTAAATTATTCTGGAAACTAACAATTGTTCATCTCTGACAGATCCTTCCTTTTATTAAACATCCTCTACATTTCACGTGCTACCATTCTGTAATGTTTGAGAACTCTCAACTTTCTTCTCAATCTCTTTGTGGGAAATAGCCAGAGTTGCTGGCGTATATGCCAGCTGTCGAGAGAGAATCAAGGTACACTAAGCATGCTTTTAGGTTTTACATTTTAGGGGTGGAATTTTTTGTTAAGCTGATGAAAGAACTTGTTTCATTTGCAAATCCTAAAGTTTTTCAGTCCCTAACTCATTTTTATGTGTTATTGTCAAAAATAGCAGCTGACACACCTATTGCACTCTTCTTCCTTGTAATCATAATGTAGCTATTCAAGTGATATATTAGATCTGCAAACTGAATGTGGTTTGATGAAAATAAATCAGCACAGCTTCATCATAAGGCAACATTGTCATCCAAATGCAAGATCAACCTGGTGAAATATATTTTTAAATTTTAAGAAAATGTTTAGAAAGCTTTACTGAAGCACTGGCTCTAGAGATGACTACTGTTGTTCTACAGGTGGGATTCTAAATGCTGCCTTTTAAAGGCACTATTCCAGCCAAGTACCCTGGACTTATCTTTCCTATTTCTTTTTATTGCTGATGCTCAGCAATGACCCTTTGTGTCCTTTCACTAGAACGTAGGAACACAAAATAGGCACCAGCATTAAAAGAGAATTTTCAGTTAAGCACAAGAGGCTCTGAGGGAAAGAACTTCACTAAGAATATATTGCAGAAAATTAAGATTTCTTTAAGCATAATTGCTATTTTAGTGCTTCACCTTTAAAAAAAGCCACAACAAAACCTGCAGCTATAAATAGCACAGACACAGTACCTGACTTGTTAAGGTTGTGCTGTACCATATCAATAATGCAAAGCACTTTGCAGTTGAGAATCTCTGTTGCCAAGGGGAGCACTCAATAAGAGCTATTGCAGCAGCCTCCGTTCTTGGTCTCTGGTCAGGAAATAGTCCCAATATTGACAGAAAAGAGCATTCATCCCACTGTTTTACCATGGGTAGTTTTACTGAGCAAGGGAGTTCCAGTCTTGTTAGTGCCTTCTGTGCTCCAAGGAACACATTACTGTCAATATAGACATAGTGAGAAAATGGAAGGAGACAACTGAAAAGCAAGAGAAGGGATGTCTGCTGGTGAAGGCATGAGAATGGAATTTGGAATAAATGGATTAAATTTCACCTCTGTCAGAAATACCTTCTGACATTCTAAATAAAACATTTAGCACTTTTACCCAGCTAGCAGAAGCCTTTTTTCACTACAATTAATTTCAGTACAAACTCCACAGCTTAATGTACCTTTACTCCATGTCTGAAATGGGAAAAAAATAACACTTCACATTAGTATCTATGAAGTATTCAGATAGTGATGGAAAGTCTATATAAAAAAAAAATTGTTTTCTTAACAAAACAGCTCCAATAGCCTGGTGTTGTTTATTCCATCAATTTTCCCCCTGTTTCTCATATTCCTTGGGGAAATCTTGTTTTCATTTTCTTGTCTCCAAAGAAAGTTTACCTAATTCTGATGAGTTTGGTTAGTTTTGTAAAATAATTGGCTCAAATTAATCTCAGTTATAACACCATTTTAAGTGCATTTACCCCTTAAGCAGCTACATTATTTGAGTTGCCATCTTTATAGTCTCCACAAACTCTTTTCACTAAGAGGATTTGAATATTCTGAAGTCTGTCCTTGAAAGACAATACAAATAAGCAAGCAAAAAAAAAATTACTTCTAAATGACATCTCTCTATACTGCTTATATGTGTCTTCTGCTCTTGTCATTTACATGGTCTCTGGGCAACATGTCAGTAATTGAGGTATATGCAACACCCCCAAAGCCTTTTATTCACATTTTTGGTTCCACACTGGCAACTATAATGTTACTCAGCTTTCTAGATATGCTTTCTAGATGTTTTCCCCTATTAAAGTGAGAATTACAATAGTTCTCACAAAATCTTCCAGAAGATCAAATGTCTCAAAGACATTCTGAATCACATTCTGCTAGAAATGGATGTAATCTTGTTAAACTGAAAAAAAAAGCCCTTTTCCCCACAATAGTGCTCACTTGCATCTTGCATTTAGTAGCGTTTAAAATAGATTACAATAATGTTCAAAAGAACCCTTTAGGCACAGAGGACTCTCAGAAACATCTATAAACTTCTTAAAATTAGTTTCTTACTTTTGCCAGCCTAACACAGTATCTCTTATTGGAATGCTATGTTAAAAACATGAAAGCTCATGAACCAAGGCAGGAGTACCTAATAAAATTATCAGATCGATATCTGCTATAGAACAGAGCCTCTGTTCACTCCAAAAGCAGCAAACAAAAAAGAACATGCTATTCTGGTTTATTTCATAGTGAGAACAAATCTGAGACTGAGTTAGAAGAAGACACAGCTGGAGAGCAGAGTTACTAGCCTCAGGAAACTCAAGGAAATGTAATTGAGAACAAATTATCTCTTTAATTACTTTTGATCAGATCAATATAAGCCATGGAATAAAAGGCATGGTAACTTCCACCTGGTATAGGACAAACACCAAAGCTGAAAATTACCACAAAACTAAAACACAGCCCCATTAAAAAACAATAAAAGCATTTCCCTTGGAGAAGACAAAAACAAAAAGTGGGTGAAGGATACTAGATCAATAAACAAGAAGTGCATGCAGAAGTTAATGGTTGGTTTTGGCTACTGCTCACCTGATCTCAGCTGTGAAGATTAACTCTTCACTATGTTGTTTGAATTTCAGATTGTCCTTTTCTTACTCAGGGATCAGAAAAAACTAAAACCCCAAGACCTCCTCTTTCCTTACGAACTTCCATAGTTTCTCCCATGCTGGCGTTTATTTACTAAACAGCAGTGAGACCATTGTTTATAATTTAGGTTTAAGGTACAGCACTTATTCTTATCCATATGTTCATTAAACAGAAGAGGATCTTACCTCTCCTTTGGCTTTGTTCCCAGATATGAGTAGTAATACTCACACCAGGAGGTCACAAAGTTGTAGCTGGGCACAGGTGGCTCTGGGTGTGATGGATAGCGCAGTCTTTAGGCTAGGCAGAGATAGAGTGACTACAGGGGCTACACAACAGCATTTGCTTGCAGTGAAGAACTCCAAAGCCTACATCTATAATACATGATCTTGATTACTATAGTAGTTTAGCAGTTTTCCCACCTTTAAGACGTTAATCCTCACAAATTCTTGTCATGTAGGAGCATGTTGTTTGTATGAAGGATTAAGGTTGAACAAGATAAGCAACTTGTCCTTGCTCACATACAGTGTATACAGGAAGAGCATGGTACTGAAAACAGGTCTGTGAAGCCAAAAGCTTGCATCATAGTCTGGGAGTCCCAGATCCCCTCCCACAGTCTGAGTCTCACAGCATTCGTCACTGTCACTGAAGAACGTTACAGGAGGCAAATTTCTGAACCTCTTCCTTCCTCCTGAACCATGTTAAAGTATAACATTCCATAACTGTTCTTCATGTGGATGCTGAACACTGAAGGTAAAACAGGTTTTAGGTGTGTTGTTGATACCCTGCCCTCTGCCTTTATCTTATCGCAATTCCTCGTGGACCTCAAGATCTTCAGAGTTTCAAACAGTTCCTTTAAAAGTCTCGGCATTTATGTATGAGTCTGTTTATTTCTTGGTCTGAGTAAAAGACATTTCACTCAGATGTGACCTTTGCAGAGCAGCCATTTTCCATCTCTAGAATTCTGCATCTAGATTTGTAGCAAATATACCGAGATGACTGACTTGTCTGACCTGTTAGTGAACTCTTCACAAAGTGCCTGACAGCCATCATCTGCTTTATCCTGCATCACAATAGAGCCAGTTTAGCTTGAGATAAAATTCTATTATCTAGTATAAACTAAATTTCACAGCACCAAGGAAGTAGCATTAAGGTGGCCTGTAGCTAAACTCTGATTCATCTGGGGTGTCCAGGAGTTATTTCAGCTGGCAAAGGAGAGGACTGCAAAATGCTAACCTGGCTCAGGATCCTGAGATAAAATACAGTACTGTGTTATAATCTTCACACTACTCTGTGCTGGCTGAGTAGCTGAAACAAACATTTCACAGGAGTAAAACTAGAATTAGAAAAATAGAGGTCATTCCAGTCCCACCAACACTGATTGTGTACTTCCTACACAGTAGTCAGAAAAGACAGGATGGCTATGAAAGATCAATCCAGCAAATGAAATGCTTTTGTTCTCCAAAACTAGTCATGTTAGCGAGAATTTCAAAACTACCCAGCATTATTCAATGTTACAACACAATTTCCCCTCAAGAAATATGTCTTATAATTTTTGACTAGGGCTTAAAGTGCAGACATGCCTAAAAAGTTTCAACTTTTTCAGTGGAACAGAGTTGACTCCTAAAAGTCCCATAACTAGCCCAGAAAAAGACCCTCAGACAAATGAGTCACTTCCTGTTTCACTGTCAGACCTACAATCAAAAAATATTAAATCAAGTGACAATACAATACAGACAATGCAGTAAGATACACTACATAGCCCAAGTAAAACAAACCCCACTTTAGTCTTTTTTCTTGTACATGTCTGAAGCCTACTTAGCAAATAAATGGATTTGGGGCCAAAACCATTATCATCGCTGCATCCTTTCCCACAGAAGTTCACTCTCTGAGAGGTCCTGGGAGCAAACGTGCATCACACCCCTGTTGGTTTTGTCAACAAGCAGAAAATCTCAATCTGCAGAGACTGTTAAGAGGCATTTTTCATAAGATCTAAAATAATTTTAAACTGTAACAAATAAAAACACATTTAAAAAGGAGATAGTCTTCCTGGCACAATTTTCTCAAACAACAGCTGGACAACTATGCCAGACTCACAGGATAGAAAGAGTTGGCTGTGCTTTCTGAAGGACATCATTTCAAACAAGCTACATTTCAGCCTTAGGGTTGTGTCAAGAACCTGATTTCTGAACAACTCATATAGATAGTCTAGAATTAGCTATGGAACTATGACACTTTCTAGGGAAACAGTGTCTTAGGATAAATACTTAAAATGCTCTGTTTCGTAGCTCTAGTTTTTGCTGGGTAACATCTAAACCTCATGAAACTGCAACCTGAAGTTTTTTGAAAGGCTAAACAACAATACTGTTGCTGAAGAAGAAAATGTCAAGTGTATAGTGAAAGATTAAGCCTGATCTCGTTAAAGCAATTGTTTCAGTTGTATCTTCCTGGCTCACTAGTAGCATTCTAAATGTTGTTATTCTGGGATCACTGTTACTCATGTTTCTGTAGAAGAAAATAATGGAGAGCCAACATTAACAGAAAGCTCAGCTGATTAAACATCACTTCCTCCCATCTATGGCTTTCCTAAGAAAATTTTTGTAGAGAAGAGCTGTACTAGTGGATTGCTTTCCAAGTAAGAAATCTAAGTGAGCTATTATTCAGTCCAAATAGTTGTCCAAAGTGTTAGCTGTTATCTGTGGATCTCGAGGTTTTGGCAAACAAACATTACATCAATTTCAGAAAAGAAATTTCTCCCTCTCTCCCAAAACAGCTAAGACTCAGTAACCAGGCAAAACAAAATCCAGCAAAGAAATATTAGGGACATTTGCTAATGTAATTCCTTCCCATCATCACAGCACTTTAAAGCGCTTTTAAAAGGATAGAATTTTTTAGCCACACGAAGAAATATCCTAATGCAGAAATTACTGTTACAGTCTCTCCTCTAAGAATGCAGACAGATTAATCAATCTGTAAGCAAGTTGGCAAATACAACATTTTTTGTTTGGTATTACTCTGCATGCAGTGGTATACCTTCCATACGGAGTAGCAGACAGTGAGAACAACATAGTAGGATCATGACAGAATTTATCTACTCTTCTTTCAAATTATATTGTCTTTCAAAACTTAAACTTCTACATTCATCTTGCACACTGTCTAATCTTTTGCATATTCTAAGTCATATTTTAAAAAAACTCAGATGATTGAGTTCGTATAATGAGAAATTTAATGACCTGTAAAATGAACAGAGTGCATCTGCCAGCCCTAAAAAAAGTCATCTTTTCACCACAAGCACATCACAATACGGGACTGACAGTTCCACTGTTATTCTTCCAGACATACACTCCTGTTGCTTCCCTAAAACAAACACACGTTTCCAGATGCAAGTTGAAGACCAATATTATTTAAAAGTTTAAATATTAAAATATTTTTGCAATAACACTTGAAATAGAACAAACAAAGAGTATGCAACAATTGTTATATAAATGCACGTTCTCCCCAGGTAAACTGAAAATCTAAAGTTTACAAACAAAACAGTAACTACATTCTGAACACCCATTTAATTTCACTCGAGCACATTTTTATTAAAGGGTCAGATTCTCTGGTGGAATAAAGATCCTAACAATTTCTATTTTGACAGGGAGGAATATGGTCCATGCTACAACTGCAGATGAATGTGCATCCACAGACTGGCTGGCACCTACCTCATCCATGATAAATATGAGACAGAAGAACATATCAAGAAAAGGATTTTAGTGACTGTGTTTTATACAGGCTTATAGACTATCCTGTAATCCTTATACAAACTCCAAAGCACCCATTATGTCTATACTCGGGTCTCAGCAAACAGTTCTACATGGGTTTTAGATATAACATACTGAACTTAGAAGAAATGCTCCTTTTTATTACCTATTTGTAATTCATAATAAAACTTAAGTATGCACACACACATCCTCCTTATTTGTACCTAGTGTGTGTTGGATTATCAGATTGTTAGCTAGGATTCTGGCAGAGATTTTACTAGGTTAGTCAGCAAATAAAACACTATACCATTTTATCTACTACTTAAAAAAAGGAAGGTATAAATATTTAGAAACTACTCTACCCTGGTCACAAAAGGTCAATATAAACTGCAAACATCTGACACATGAACAAGGGAATAAGCCATAGTTGAACTATCAAAACTTGACTTTCCAAAGGACAGCTATTTTCAGAAGCATTTTGCAATAGATGTGCCAGCTGCACACACAGACTGCATTACATCTGTGGCCCATTCTCCTTAAGCATTGCCTTTGTTTTGATTTCCTGTTTTGTATTCCATTAGGTTTAAGGCTGTATGTCATACTGCCATTAAATCACTGTTTTCAAGCAATAGCATCTTCCAGCTGACCTTAGAGCAAAATCACACAAAGACTTGGATTTGTGCAATTTGCTGTTACAACCAAGAGGTGCTGGAAAGCCTTATTTCAAAGCCTCCATCTTACACTGCTAACTTGCTCTGACTTACCAATTACTGCCATGCACCAATTCAGATCTCACATCAATAATACAAGCTAACAATTTAGGAAAACAGCTGTAAATGAAGTAACTGCAGGAAAAACACACCCACATACTCAGTATTTTACCAAAAGCAACTTTCTTAAAAGGGAAGAATTGAAATCTTTCTGATGAGAGAATGGAAATGGTAAAGCAACTATTTGGAAAAGGTTTGTGGTTCTTCTGGTTTGGGCTTGTTTTGTTTGTTTCAGCTTTTTTAACCTGATTTTATCTCCTTTCACAAGAAGATGAGCTCACTGTCAAAGACTTTTCTGACTGTTAAGCAGCAAAGTTGAATGGATTCCATGCTGATGAGCTTTTTCTAAAAGCAAGGAAAACCAAAATAGCACTTTCATGTGAAGAACCTGGATAGGGATCACTAGGATCCTGCCAAGGTTTAAATTCTCATTTTTCATGGATTAACATCATTCTTTGTAGTTCAAGCTGTTGCATAGTGACACAAGCTCTAAACAAGGTGACAAGAAACAAACCTAACCAAACAAATAATTCTAGGACATAGCAATGCCTCTGATGGGAGTTTCAAGTGAACTTATTTTACAGAAATTCACCTCTGATCTTCACCAACAATGGCAACGTTTGTGGAGGCAGAGCTTGCGGGTGAAGTGCCCAAGAACCCTCCAGCAACAGTACAGCTGTCTGCACAGAGGATTCAGCTCTCTGAACTGTAATGAGCAATTTGTCTCACAGCTTTGATCCGCTGTCAGTTTAGCTGACACTGACTCCAGGAATTAATTTCAAACATTTCAGGAGAACCCAATAAAAAAAGAAGCAGTGCATGGTAGATATCTCTAGATAACCTATCACGTGCTGCAGGTGTTCACAAGAAAGTGAAATGGGTTTGTTATAGTACAAAGGCTCTCAATTTGCTCATTGCATAAATATATAGCCCTAAGACAAAGTATTAACAGGGTAAAGCAGCATAAGGAGCAGAATATTTTTACCATATGCTCTAAGCTATTACTATGTTGGTCCTGTGTATTTGAGAAGCTTCCTTAGAGAAAAGGCTTCCTTTGTACAATTGAATAGATCCTGTATTTGAACAATCTGCTTACTTTGGAAAATAGGTTCAGAATTAGAGGGAGACCAGTTTCTACATTTTAAAAGCCATTACAATGGAATTGGACTCAAATATGTCTGGGCTTTCATTATAAAACAAACGTTACACATTTTCAATTATTTTGTAATGCAATAAATGCCCTGTATCAAAGTCACGAATACTTCTAGCTCTGGCATAGCACATCAACACTGAACAGAGCAGTAAATACCAGCTTTAGAAATCATTTAGGAAGGGAATAGAAACTCTTTAAACTTGGTCCCACTGTTATGCTGTCATTATGCTGCAGATGGATCACAATCCATTTACTTCAGTCTGTTCTGGACAAAAATCTTGGTCAGCAGAAAAATGCCAGTATGTTGTAGCTTAAGGTTGTTACATTTGGCCATTGTGAATCAACTGCAGTCACATCAGTCTTCACTAGCCTGTCAATATCATTACACATGCATGAAAGTACCAGTACTGAGTTAGCAGTGACTGGACTTTCAGACCTTTACTATTTTGCATTCCCCTGTATTCAGGCACGTGTCATGCAGCAGGTTATGTAACAGGAGGGAAATATTGCTGCTGGACTTTGGGTGACTTTTAGGAGGCACTGTTTTGCACATCGGCTCCACAAGATAACATTCCCTATCTGTAGTATTGTCACAGCCTCTCTTTCATATCCGACGCAGACAGCTGGCAGACCACAGATCAAGGTGACCAGTAGCATCTGACGGCTGTGGTCAGACAGTACCACAAATACACAGCTTTCAGGCTAGTCATGAGGGAACTCAATCATATCTTTAAGTCATATTCTAAAACTGTCAGACATGGCAGCTTTCACTTTCAGCTATTAAGTTACCGGTGAAAAAGATAATGTTCGCTCTTTGTTTTTAGGCCATAGTTATGAGATAACTTCATTTATTCTTCAACTAAATAGCTCCCCAAACAGCAGGGCAAACAATTAGCTATGCAAATCATTTGTTATCTAACAAAGCTGTAAGTCTTCCTCTGTCTTAACTGGGAGCTAACAGATTTAAGACACAAGTAGTTAAAGAATGACTGAGGGAAGATGAAGGAATCAAATGAGAGCAGAGTTAAGAAACATAGTCTTCCTGAAGGCCTGAGAGGGAACCATTGACATGTGGAGGGACCAAATGATATAGCCTAGTAATCCTGGACAGATGGGAACCCTCAGTATGGAACACAAATGAGACTGATCACTAGGAACCACTGGTTATACCTGCAGAAGAGAAATGAAGCACAGAGGCAAAAACTATTGAAGAAAATACATTCCAGACTGAAGTACTGCAGCCCAAGGACTGCTCTAACAAATACGGAATGACATGACTTCACCCTCACAGAAGCACCACATGCATTAGTTGAAGGCCAAAGATGCAGTAGACTGCACTCACAGTGACTAGGATTGACCAGAGGATTCAGTGGGATCTATAATTTACTGCAACCTAACTTCAATTGCAGCAGAGAAAAACATTACAAATAACCCTAAACAGCTTTGTGGTCTTTTCATTTCAAAACATATGGATTGTAACCTGGAGCCCATTGTAACACAGCTAGAATTTGCTTTCTGAGTAAAAAGAATTACCCAAAATTCAAAACCATTGTTAAAAAGGTAAGACTTATAATGGATGTAGCATATGAATGACTACAAATTTAAACACATCAATGCTGATTTATGAAGGATGCTTTGACCCTTGAATTAAATAGTGTGGGTGGATATAAAGTAATACACTTGCAGACCAAGATCTAGCAGTGTTTCACATAACTATGCCTTACACCACAATTAGTCTGCAGAGTTTGATAGGCACATGAAATATCTGCATATTCCATCCACACCAATAAGGACTGTGGATTCTATCTTTTGTACCTGCTTAGATTAGTAGACAAGACACACAAACCTTTAATAAGTCATTGAGGAATTAAGTTAAAGTCTCCCTTGTAATACAGTGGAAAACAAAGAGTTCCAGGCTACAATACCCCAAACAATGTCATAGCCAATGTCAAAGTAACTACTTCTGCCAAATGAACAGAATACAAAGTAACATTATAGCCACTACCTTCCTTCCCATTAACCTGTTTTTGAGATTTTAATGTAAAGACTGGCAGTTATATAGCTGCCTAATTAACTTGACTATCATACACTAAAAATATCTCTCCTTCTGTACAAATCGCATAATGCTGATCTAACAGAAATGTCACATTATACTAGAAGGAACAGAGTGACATTCCATTATGTTCCCCCTCTCCCTGCTTACAATCCTCCTCCCGTTGCTGTTATGCATTCAACACTTTCTATAGGCATCTCATGAATCCCCGAGAAGCTACTCTAGCCATGGAAAGTGCAGCCTTCCGCTGCCTGCAATTTAAGACACATCATTCTACAGTGTCAAGGAAAGTAAAACACCAGCAATCTGATGTTACACAAATGGTTTTTCCTCTGTAAGTCAAACTCAAGCTTTTATCAGTACACTTTTTTTCCCCTCCCCTCACTTCTGAATGCCTTCCTTCACTTTGCCTGCACAGAGAAATATTGCAATTTAAGAACAGGTTTCAAAGTTCTTGCATTCAGATAAATTTACCCTGAAATTGTTATTTCCTGCATGAGAAGGATGGTTCCTCCTGTGCCATTCAATGTTTGGGGAAAACTGGCAAGGTCTCCCAGCTAAACTTCAACTTGCTTAAATTGCTGTCTGCTCACCAAAATTCATCTCCTCTTCAACTGGATACGTGATTCTTCCCCACTTTCTATCCTGAACTGTCGGGTAGAATTGCTCTGCTCTGTCAACTGCAGTTAACCAAGGATGGCTGATATGACCTCTGTATTCAGTCTGCCAATTGCTTCTGTCATCATTTGGGCTAAAACTGACCTATAAATACATTATCCTTCCTAGAAACAAGCACAACTCTATCTATAAATCTAGTCCCGCATTTCTTCATCAGTTCCATTTCTTTTTCCCCTCATGTGAATATAAAACCACAGACTATTCACATTCACCTGCCTCTAATTAAAAATCTACCACTTTCTACTAGTGATCACATTCCCAGACAGTACTCCACGTGCAAAAAAAGCTCAGCTTTTTCACCTGAAACTTTTTCTTACATTTCTGGTACACATACATTTATTCTTGACATAACTCCACTGAATACAATGTTAATAAAAATCTACTGGTATCTCATAAGGTCAGCATTAACAGTCAGTGACACAAAACAATAGGAACCAGAAACTCACCCATGAATCTTACTGTCCTGTGCAAATTCTGAACTGATCATACCCATAAACAGTGACAACCTTTTACTTCTTACATAGCACTTCTGGCCAAATATCAAAATGAGGTATTTTTCCATACTTTTCCAAAAGGAGTCATTTGAGAAAACATTTTCAGTTATCAAGTCATTTAACTGCCACACTGCAGCCAGGGGAGCACCAAGGTTCTTCAAATACAAGGCACAGGGGTTTTTTTATTTCATCCTTTAACCTACACAGTATATGTATGCACTATTTAAGAGAAACAATCACAAAACCTGTTAAAAATCTAATGTTTTGAATGCTCACTGTAAAGTGTAACCTTTGTAATGCACTTCTTTCCTGCCCCAGGCATGATATTGCAGATCAATTCCCAAACCTAGGTGAGCAATACAATTGGCTGTAATGACAACTCAAGCTATAATCACAGCAGTGTAATGCACCATGACTGTACCAGCAGCCTGACATTTGGCAAGCTTACTAAAACCTTAATAACAATGCATTATCACATTTTCTATGCTTCCCTTAATTCATTATGGAAGCTGCCTTTAGGAACAGAAAGTGAACTTTTGAGATTGATTAGACTGTTTTGAACTTAATAAAGCATCAAGATGGTGTTGACCTTACTTGTTATCTGCTGTTCCAGAGAGATGTTGAACTAATTCATAAAAATAAAGGTTTTCAGATTGCTAGAACATAACGTTTTCACATAGTTAGGCATGTTCAGGAGTACCACCCAACATTTAATATTCATGTTAAAAAGTAAAACTATGACTCAACCAAATGAAAAAAAGTCTGATCTTAAAACTACTTCCATAAACATACACATTTACATCATTTTTGTTTTAGACTTTAAAAGAGAAAGCAAAAATATCTGCAGGAAAAACCAAGAGTTCAGGATCAGAAAGTTCTTCACTGTTACACCAGTTTTATACTTTCCATACACAATTAGCCAAGATAATTTGCTTTTCTAAGTCACTTTCTGCAAAGGTACAAGAAAGGTACTGCTTGTGAGTCTCAAGGCCACAAAGAAAAACATTTCAATGAAACAGTACATGAGCACTCAAATGTTACAGTTAACAGTTATAAAACCAACTACTTAAGCACTGAAAAACTATTGCTCTTCTGAAATAGTCAAGAATATCTAACAGATAAATACAGCAAAGTAGATCACAACTAATAAAAAAATGAAATTCAGAAACTCTGCATCAACAGTTTCACTATGCCAAAGAATAACTATGAGTAAAATCCACCCATGTTAATTAGGTACAAGAGATCTCCATGGAAACCTAAGTCATGCATACCTACATGCCTATTGCATGGCAGGCTCTTAAATGAAGCATCGCACAGTGGTGACAAACTCCTTCAGACCTTCCTAAGGTACATCCACCAGGTCTCCGAGAGGCATAAAGTGATCTACTCTTTCATTTCTGTAGCAAGCAGCAGAATCTTCCTTACAATATAACATGTAAATCATGGTGTCATTGTGCTTGCATCTACTTTTTTTATTTACATGCTCTGTACTTAACATCACTAGTAAGTTTCAGTGATAGCAAGGCAATAAAATGCACCTAAGGCTTATGGTCGGCCATAAACTGTTGTGACTTTAGAAAGCAAGAAAAAGCAAAAAGAAACAAGGAAACTTCTTTAAAAATTCTGAAGTTTCCCATATTAACTGTGTTGCACTCAGATATTTGTTTTCGGATTATACAAGCCATGACACAATCTGAACAGCTATTGCAATGGAAGGGTGAAGACGAACCTGGTTTTGCAGATACTTTTAGATTTCACACTGATTTTCATATGGGGAGGAATACACTGTGGCACAGGAAAAAAAAAAACCCTAACCTGGGCATAATTTTGTGTTTCTCATCTTTGTTCCCAAACTTTCATCAGAAATGCACAAGGACAAACCAAGTAAATTTGGATCACTGGGGAAGCTGAAAGTGCTACTCTCTCTAATCTCTTCTGTACCCAACCTGTTCCTTGCTTGCTGCTTTCATTTTGGAAACATCAGCCCATATAAACATTCCTGAACTGACAGACTGTCAGGACAGGATGAGCCTCAGAAAGTAGTACAAGCAGGAAAAACACAACCCACTTAAAGATTAATTAAGCCTCACAAAAAAAAAAAAAAAAAAAGCATCTCAAAATTCTTACTTTCATGCTGTCAATCTGCATTTTTTACTTGCTAAACTCAAGTGTTTACCAACAAAGACTGAGCCTATCTCTAGCAAACAGTGTAAAGATACCAAAACAACCTCAAGAGATACTTGAATTTGAGTATCTCTATCAATGCTTTGACACTTCTCAACAACAGCCATCTCAGTGATAACTCATCCTCATTCCATCTCACACAGCTAATACAGAACAAAATGCTCTAGAAAGTATTAGTATTGTGCAGCTTTTCACTTTCAAAGCCAGTTGAGTAGTTAACAGAAACAAATATTGAGCTCTCCTCTTTTGCACTAGTTTTTGGTTGATACTTTTCCAAACAGGAAATTTCAAGGTATTTCTGAAGCTTCTTGTAAGTCTGTAATAAAGTTGGTTATTTTCTTAAAAAATTGACTCTGGCAAAGGATTTGGTAGACACAGCTGTGAGACAGGATTGATCAATGACCATGTATCAGTTACTCCATCTGGAAAGTATTAGCAATGTCACCACACCAATGTGGTGCAGTCTGGCCTGACCCATTTCTCCATTTTGGAGATACTAAGAAGACATCCCAACACCAACACGTTCCTGCTCTTCCCAGAACAATAGTGAATTATGACTGACCTTCAAGTGAGTGAGCTGACAGGTAAAAAGGGCCTTTGCATTAGAAGTTCTGCCTTGACATATATATTATATTTCAGTCTTCTGGAAAGCAAGTTTTTAAGTTTGAAACCCTGACAGATCTTTAACTGCAGCCATAACAAATAACATCAGTGTGATTTCTCTCAGAATCCGTTTTCTTTTCTAGGTTCCAGCTTAAAACCTTTCATTGCTGATGCTGTTGTCAATCTTATCTAGTGACCTATTTACCCAAAGCATAGAATTGCAGAACAGATTTTTATGACAGGTACAGAGCAGGGTTTGACACTAATAATACTCAACATTTTGTAGACTTGGATTGAGTTTTAGGGCTTGGTCAGAAAGGTCACCTTTCTTTCACTTAAAAAGGCAACAAGCCACCTCAGAGGTTTTGCAAATTAATTTGACAGAGCAATTTTGTGAAAGAAGCTACATAAACATGACAAAAGGTGACTAACATAACCATGCACCATTACATTAAAGAATAAGAAAGAGACCTTTAGCAGGTTGCACTGAATGCTTAGGAAATCAAAAACACTGTCTGGGTTGCTACATTCTTTGACTTTCAATGAATCAGTGCAGTCTGTAATGCACACATAACCTTTGAGAGAGGGTGGGGGGGAAAAAACCCTCAAACTGAACAAATTCCCAATTATCTGTAAGGGAAGCTCAAAGGGCTCTGTCTTGCAGCATGAATAAGGACTGCTGTTAACAAAACCCAGAGCAGGCAGCCCCATGGGGAGTCTCCTCACATGCCAGATTTTGAAACAGCAATAAACTGAAATCCCTTGGGAAGAGGCTTGGTGCAACTGCTCTAGTTAAAATACATGGCTCATTCAACTCATCAGAATGCTACTACTAATGGCCGTGGCAGGGACCAGATCACACATGTAGAAAGTCATCACATATAATACACATTTGAAAACACTGAAACACTACAGAGGATAAAAGTTGGGATAACTGACAATCTAAAACCATGAGAGTCACAAATCCCCATCACTATGGAAGCTGGCCACTCCCTTATGCTTGGATAATACTGTACAGGCTGGGCAAGAGAAACGTTGTTGTGGGGAGAGGGGGGTTGTAGAGTTTGTCTTTTGGCTGAGTTTTTCTGAACACAAATACTACACTTCCTGAGCATCTCCCACCTCTCCACGGTATTGCTGAGAGTTTGGAGGGATTTTATTCTGTTGCAGTAGAACGGAATTCTTCCTCTGCACTAGCCCAGTGTTACTTAGTTTCATCACTCTAAGACTGATACCCCACTCTCTGTATGACTACAGATCAGCAGAGCTTCCAGTGCAACAGTGAGAGCATCAGCATTATGTTTTCAGATATCAAATTTTAACAATAAATATACAAAAAGCATCCACAAACACAGCTTTTCTGACTATATTTGTTGCCACAAAGTATATAAAAAAAGTATCCTAAATGTGCAATTATTACACAGAATACCTATGTCCAAATAACTGTGTATGACCATCCCAGCACTTACTCACATGTCTGTAGCTCTTGAAGTCTATATATTTTTTTTTAAATAATATCAGTTTAGAAAGGAGTATTTGCCATACCAGCATCCTCAAGTACCACTGGATTCACAGGGATTTTATCATCATCCTATTGTTCACAAATGTTATTCATTCACCATGTAAAGAATCAGCTGTTCTTGTAGCTGAAGAAAATGCTAACTCAGAAGGCAGAGATGAGCGTAAGTGCATTAATGAGAGATCATGATTTTTATTACCAGGAACATTGTGCTCTCAAGACCTCTAGAATCAGGCACATCCAGTATCTGCAATCTTCTCAGTTATTCAAAGTATTACAGGGACTGCTAGGTGTGGGTGGGAATGTGATATATAACCCATAGAAAGTGAAAATACAGGTAATACAAAGTATGTTTAGAATTAAAGTATAAAAAAACCATTTCTGTTCTAGTACTCCTGTATCATAAGCAGATTTCTGCAGAGCACACTGGCAGCTTAAATAGTGACAGTTGGTATGTGAACAGCATGAAATCCCTGGGCCTTCACCCGTTTGTGGGGATGAAGAGAAGCAGAAGACTGGTCAAATTCATTGCCAGGAAGTTTTTTTCCTAGTTTTTTTCAGTTTAGTAACCATTATTTTTTAAGGAAATAGAACATTTAGTCCAAGATTGGACTTGGAACATTTAGTCCAAGATTTAGTCCTTGCTTTCAGTCAAGCACTCCATGAAAAGGAATAGCAGATGTGAACACATCCCCTCTGATAGGCACATGACTCTAAGCCACAGCTACACTTCTAGTGACCTACATCTAGTCTATTTTCTGTATAATTTGCATACTTTAAATTTGGTCAAATAGGTGAGTTCCAACTGGATTTCAGAGTATCCTGAAAGATCAAATCCTGACATCATCTTTATTTTTCAAAGCAACAACCACCACCACCACAGATTAACCAATACTTTCAAGGATGCAGAGCATACCTGCAACTGAAAAACCTTTAGAGTGACTCTTCAATATCCAGTAAGACAAGTTTTAGAAGTTAAGGGCTAAAACAAGAACACTGGCAACACTTGCTGGGTATTGACTAGTTTACAGAAACAAGCCTCTGAATGATGACAGTCATCAAGATTCTGCTTTGGGTAGTAGGTAAAAATAAAGTGAATGCCACTCATTGCCTATTTAAAGCTTACAAGATTTGATCTGAAACTTTAAGGTCTGAATGCAACACATATACAATACAAGCAGAAAAGTAAGTAGTGGGTGGACATAATCTTTTCTGCCTATCCTGAATAATAACCACACTGCTGCTGCTGCTGCAGCTGTCAGAGACTGTCCCTTGGGTGCTCCATTAGAAACTACATAGCAAAGTGTAGGCTCAAAGTCACAGAGAGTGGTGTTACAGATAGGCTGGAGAGAGTTCACTCTCTTTCCACAAAGAAAAATGCTCTCTGCACAAAACAGCACAGACAAGTCAGAACTTCAAATCTCCTCGTGTGAGCCAACAGCATTGAAGAAAACAAATAGCATAACGTGGTAAGCTCATCTCAAGGACCAGTGATGGAGCTCTTGTCCCTGGGGTTTAATGACTCACACTTGACTTCAAAGCAACGTGAGGTAATTTAAGACCCACAAAGCTAGCAGGTATGCAGCACTAAGGAGACCAGGAGATAACAACCACACAAACAAACTGTCAGACACTCCTGGCTAATCCCCTTGCACCTTGCTGAAACCCAAATACAGATGCAAAGTAAAAGACAAAATAATTGATCCACTGCCTCCAAAGCCATCCCTACTTGTCTAAGATGTATTAAATCCTTTACTTTTTATACCATTCTTATGCTCAACTTTTGAGCTTTTTTTCTCCACACCCCTTAACTGCCACTATTTATCATTCCTGCTTTTTAACCCATCCTCATGCCCTCACTATGTTTCCTGTCCATCCATTTTCAAGACTAAATCTCCCCAAGTATTTTCTCTTAAGTACATTCTCATTATCTCATGTTTTCCTTTTCAATCTTTAGCTTCCTGTAGTCACTGCTCCCATTTAAGTGCTCTCACTAAGAACTTTAAAAATCAGTTTCAAAAGCCAATTCCCATCTCACAGTATACACATCAAAGCAGTCTCCCTTTATTTACAAATGCTCTATACCATCAGCAATTACTGTATCAGAGTGTGATTATTCACAGGAAGGCATGCAATGTTGGTTTCAAATATTTCTTTAAACACAAACATTAATCTCTCTCCTTAGAAATAGGAGATTGCAATTTACTTGGAAGAAAACTATCCCTAATTCTCTATTTAAGTAGCACCAGTAAAGTCAGGCCTACCTGTGGAAGCTGCCCCAAAGCATGAAGGGTGAGCAGCTTTGGGTCTGTGTAGAGAATCTCTCCAATCTCCTGATAAGGCTTCCCAATGGGGGTGAAGAATCCTTGAGTGGATTGCTTTTGCCTCCTATGGTAGTTTTCCCAGAAAATCTGTTCACTTGAAGGTTCAATGCTTTTGTATACTGTTCTGCTTCTCGCCAAGACCTTTCCTCGCTTCTGACCAAAGTCAGGTAAAGGCTGAATGGTCACAAAATCTTGAGGATTCGGGATTTCAGTAGCTGCCGATGCCTTGGGTTTGCTGTTCTTAGGTGGCTCTGGTACCACAAACACCTTGGGTTTTCTGTTCTTAGGTGGCTCTGGTACCACAGGTGCTGCAAATCTGCTGCCCCAACCCGCATTGGCTACCACAGGTGCCTCAGCACTGTCGTTATTAGATGCAGCTGGTGCCAGCATTGTTCCAGAATGAGAACCTTGGCAGTTTTCCTCCTTACATTCTAGTTTGCTAGTTTGCTAGTCATGAAAACACACACTTGCTACTTAAACCCAGAAGGAAGTCTTCCTAATTTTCTAAAGGGTCTCCCAGCAGAAGAATCTACTGTTAATCAACACTACACAAGGTCTTATTCCCTTTGGCAACCCCTCAAACTGGTATCCCACCCTGGGGGGCTGGAATACCTAAAACCTGACCAGTCTCCTGAGGCACACTTAGAGCACCTCTCTGAAGGATTTTGCTAGAAATAAAACACCCTTTTATAGCCCTTTTCAGCAACAGCCCAACCTCTCCTGCCCTCAGCCCTCACACCCTGAGCCCAAAATTATGAGGGCTTAGCCTAATCCCATCACCCTCCCAAGTTTTTGGGAGCTCTGCCTAATCTCTTCCCACTCCTTTAAATCTTCAGGATGGGCCTAATCTCCTCCCATCTCCCTAAATCTCTAGGGGCTCAGTTTAAGTGCATCTCCCTAAATCTCTAGGGGCTCAGTTCAAGTGCCTCTTGCCCCCTCAAATCTCCAGGACCTCGGTCTAACCTCCTCTTGCCCCCTTAAAACTTCCAGGACCAGCTTAACCTCTGCCCATCCCCAGTTCTCCGGGGGGGGCTCAGCCTGACCTCCTCGCTCCTCCCCAAATCTCCGGGGGCTCCACCTGACCTGCTCCCCTCTCAACGCAGGGCCTTGAAGGGATGAGGCCAGACGAACAACCGTCCCTCAGGCCGGAGCGCGACGCTTCAACGGTCGCAGCGCGCGTCGCTCTGTTGCCTCGGAGACAGAGAGAGGAATATAACAAACTGCTTGTGAGTTGAGATAAAGACGGAGAGATCAAACTCGGTAATTGGCGTCACGGGCAAAACAGACTCAACTTAGGGAGAAAAAGGTTTGATTTATTAAAGAAACAATAAAAGCAGGGGGATGAGAAAGAAAACTGACTTAAAACACCTCCCCCCACCCCTCCACTGCTTGGGACTCCCTTTCCTTCCCCACCAGC
>WBNH01008838.1:48553-98010 GCA_013401255.1 Urocolius indicus | reverse complement strand
CCAACCTCTGTCTATAAAACCCCCCTGTAACAGAAATGGGAGGTAGCCTGTACTGCTTTGCAGACATCCAACAGAACTGGGTAGAAGCACAGCACTCCTCATGCAGAACCATTATGAGCACAACACAGACTGCTAGAGGAAGTGGTGTGGTGTTTGTGCAGATTTGCTCCAGTGGTAACTGGGGAGTCTCTTAGTTAACTGTAACTGTGATTGCACCCACATGCAAGGCAAGGCCTACACTTTGCTTGCCCCATTTAATACATTTTGCTTAGTGGCATCACACTGCCTGATGTTCCCCCACACACTGTGAAACATGTTAACTCTCCAAGAGCAGAACCCACTGCTTATATTTTACCTTATGGGCCTGCCAAACACTTTTGTGTTCTCTTCACATCGCCTCAGTCCTTCTTCATTTATTGAAAGAACCTGTACAAGAAGACACATCCTTTAGAGGAGGCAACCTTGGGCTCAGTAGTTTTACTTAATCTTTATCCTGTCTACCATCTCAAACCTGCATAAACTTTACTTTTCAAAGAATAAACTAGGAATCACTAGCACTTACCCCACTGGGTGATCTTGCTGAAAAATAAAACATGCTTTTCCAGAAAAGCTGTAAAATGTGAACAAGATCCTCCAGAATACTGATACTCAGAAGTGATACAGAGAAGTAGCGTGCCTGCACTCCTGCCTCTTCAAGCACTGATTTCTATTCACTCAGAAATTAAAGTCTCCTTCTTTTTAAGTCAAAGAAAGCAACCTTGATACAGACTAGGGCAAGAAAGCCCAATTCAGTACGTGGCACAAATGCCCCTGGAAGGGAAAAAGTAAAACCAGTCCCTGCTTCCAGTGGTTATTACAGCCATGACTGGGAATGACCTAGGAATCAAAAAGTCACCATTGCAAAAGTGGAATTCTACCAGCTTTCTGCTTGGAAATTGAGTAGAACCACACCACTACAGTCAGTGATGCCTTGAGAGGAGGCCAAATTTCAGGCAAGTACTTTTTCTTTAGAAATAAATTATTCTTATCCTTGAAATACAGGCTTGACAAAATCTGAACATGGCATTTTCCTTTCTGTACAAATGCAGACTGGAAGCACTGCACAAGCTGCAGAAGAATCTGAAAATGCTAAGTGGTAACTATGGGAGCTGCCAAGAACAACACCTTTCTGCCATCGCTTTGCAGTTGGAAAGAGTGCAGATCAGCTACCAGGAGCTTTCAGATGCACTCAAACCAAAACCAGAGGGAGAGCACATCAAGATCCTCAGTGTGATGAATGCTCTGGCAGAGGAAGAAACTTCTAAACTGAAATTTCACTTTTTTAGCAACTTGTCTCTAAAAAACACTCACGTATCGGAGCAAGGCCTCTTCCCCCAGAGCTCGCACCAAGCCTTTGGTGTCCATCTGCCCCAGCCTCAGCACGTAAAGCGGGCGGCCATCTGAACACAGAGAACAAAGCTATCAACATCACGCTTATTTTTACAGCAGACAGTTTGTGTGAGCCAGTTTTATCCTAAAAATCCAAATGCAAACAAATCATAGTCACTTTCAACTTCGTTGTAAGAGCTGGAAGAGGGAAAAGCTGGAGCAGACAGCATCATAAACTTTACCCTGTCCAGCTACACCACAGGACTGCCTGTAAGTGAACAGCATGAGTTTAATGGAGATGCCTTGATGCCAAAAATAGTTTCCTTATCTGCAAGGAAAGTTCAAAGGACTTCCACAACTGCACCAGTACGCACAAGATCTTGGTGTACACAATTAGAGACAAAGACATTAAAGACTATAATTAACTTCCAGGACAGGTAAGGTACAGGAAAAACTTGAGTCCATTGGAGTAACTGTCGACTTGCAATGAAGGCTGTAAGCCTTCTGTCACACAACACTGCTCTGGAGAGCTCACAGCAACCTTTTTGGAAGAGTAGCTACATTGAGTTCTGGGAATTAATGAAACAAAGCACTAACCCAGAGATGTGCTTCCTGCAGTACCTGCTGAAGTCACACCTTTCAGTTCTGTCATTACAGATTATTCAGAACTGGCACAGACTCACTTATGCAGGTTAAACCTGATGAGAACAGATCCTGTTCCAGAGATCAGCCTCAGATACTGGCCCTTTGCATTCAAAGCCTTGCCCTTCTATGGCTATCTTGCTCCATACTGGGGCATTTTGATACTGGCCGGGATACAGAGGCACTGATCTTAACAACTGCATTGGCTCAATTTGAGAATCAAAGCTTGCATTTCTGGCTCTTCATGATAGGAGTTAGTTGTCTGCAACAGCTTCCATCCTCCTCCCAAAGCTATAATGCATTTTTTAAAGCCCTGCTCTACCTATTCTAGTATGCAAGCTAAATAATCACCAACTTCTAAACCTGAATATGCTAGGACACAAAAAAAAAATCCAAGACAAATAAACTCACTACATAATCTCCCTGAAATCCTGCTGTCTGTTTAGCCTCACTTCCCTTCAGTAATTGGAAAGAGAGGTATCAAATTATCATCAAGTTTGGGACACGAGAAAAGAAACTGTCAAGACAGGCTATTAAAAAACCAACCAAACAAGCCAAAACTGCGAAGTCAAGGCAAGCCATTTATTTGGCAAAGACATTACCCCTCATTAAAGCTGCCAGTATTTTGTATTTTATAAGGTGCTCTATGAGGAAATGTAATTTTGACATCAGCACACACTTATCTTGGAATGTACTGTTTTGCTTTTGAAACACTAAACAAAAATTACTATTAAGCCTCATAGCAGGCCTCCCTCCTCCCCTCCCCAGATACACAGGCATCTAAACCCACACTAACAGCTTATGAACCCCACTCCACCCAAATGACACAGCTGAGCTGACAACGCTGTTATCACTCTACATTTTATACTCCCTTACAGCTTTGTGATTTAAAAGCCCATTTGATTGAAGTATTGCTGTCAAAATAAAAGCCACTCAGGTATCTAGAAAACTCTGCTAATTGCAAGCCAAAATAATAACTTTTATTCTTTGGCACAAACACCTCACTCTAGACAACACAACTTCATAAAATCACTGCTGCCTTTGCTTTAGCACTACAAGCTCTTCAGCATCCAGCTGACTGCAGTGTGAGATTTCAGCTAATGTAGGAGGAAAGGAGCAATATTAGAAGAAAGGGTTGAAGAACCTACCACTGTAAAATTTTAAATGGCACAGAGCTGCTCAGTTTTGAAGTTCTCTTTGCATTATTGACAAACGCAGGCTTTACCTTGTGGGCATGCTGTAGAAGACATCAAAGGAATAGGAAAGGAAGGGAGGGGGGGCATGGAGTTCACCACAAGGCTGAAAAACTTCTCAAAACTACATTAAACAACTCTTTGATGCATTCTGTACTCTTCTACTCACTGGCTATAGACAGAGGAAGTCTTTGGAAAGTAAGGACAAGGAACTGCAGAACTTAAAGGTCCTTTTCTCTACACTCTCTACGAGGATTTTCTCATTTTCCATTTTCTGAGTTTGAGGCCTGCCAAACCCAAAGCAGCAGAGGACAGCCCTTCAAGCCCTTCAGCATTACAGTGATTAAATTTCTGCTCTGTCCTCCCTATCTCCTGGCCACTAGCGCTGACAGCATCCTGTCCTGTTTCATACACTTCTTGAAACAGGAAGAGCTATCAGAAACAATGAGGCCTAGGGGGGGAAAGACTAAATCAGAACACAGATAGCTCACAGTCAGGATCATTTCCTTATCTAAAGAGCACAGCTTGCCTCAAGCAACAAATTCCAAAACCTTTCATTTCTATGTACCTAATAGCAACAAGATCCATGCATCATAAGGCCGGTGGAGAGATGGGGGGGATGTCAGGCTTCATCACCCATGTTTTAAAGATCTGGCTGTGGCTCACCATACAAAGGGAATGCAGCCAAAGCTTTTTCCCTTCTAAAACCTGCTCTATTTGATGTTTTTTTTCACATCCCACTTATCATTAAGCTGACTGTAATGCCAAATAACTATTTATGTATGCCATCAGCAGACTTACATTACGTCAGAAATAGGTTGATTAGAAAGATATACTTATTTACAAACATCTTTTAATCACAAAGGGAATACTCAGCATTTGCATAACACCTTTCTAAGCATCTCAGACCACTACAAAAGTGCAATTTTTAACTATGCTACCGGTAAAGTAGAGCTCTTAATGAAGTTAAATATGTCAGTGTTAGTCAGAAAGATTAGGACCTGGGAGTCTGCCTGCACCAACTAAGCAGCATTAGTACATAACTGAGAAGTTCCAACCATCTTTGCGGTCACCTCTAGTTAACAGACAATTATGACCTTGAATTCAGAATATAAAAGGCTGTTCAATATCCAGCCTATAGAGCATACCTTTGTCATGGTGATGCCAGCCTCCTGCATAGTAATCTTGGAGTACTTGAGGAGGGTTCCAGGTGTCTAGAATATAATCTACCTGGTGCTGCTTACGCCAGGTCAGTGACTGGCAAAGGATCTCTCTTGCTTTATCAATGTTGAAGTCCCGGGCACGCAGGAATCTTAATATGTGTTCATCCTTTGGGATCTAGTAAAACAAACCCCACACCACCAAATCTATTTTTGTATTCAAGGTTTGAAACAAAAACAGAAGAAAACCCAACAAATGATGAAAACCACACAGCCCTGCACCAACCAAAGAGGATGGTACATAACACTAGAAGTTACTCAAGCACATCAGTCTTAAGTCTGCAACAAAGACCCAAGCCCTGGCAGGTGCTGCAGCTTCCTTGACTTAAAGGATGTAAAAATCTCATGAACTCATTTACACCTGTATGACTATACCAAGTCAGTGCAATTTAAATTAATCTAGGGATGAAACAGACTGTATTTTGTTGTTAGTAAAAGGAAGCTGAGACATACATGCAAATCACAAGCCACTAGAAAACCCCCAGCCTTGCTACCAGTGATTTAACTGGCCACATTGCTTCCCTTTCAGTACTGCAATTAGAGATACAGATTCAAGAATATGATGTTCCGCCAAAACAAATGTGAAAATTAGGTTATTTTAGAACTAGGCAGACTTATAAAACTCATTCCTCTGTACTGGTTTACTGACGTTCTGAAAGGCAATCACACTAATCATTTAAGCACCCTGGCTGGCAAAGTCAAGCTGGACAATCACTATGAATTTCTATCACCACTGTATAGACTCAATTTAGGTTTTAATCATGGAGGGCCACTTAACAGGAAAGGTTAGCCACAGGAGGTGTGGCATGATGTTTCATCCAGCCCACCCTCATTATCACACATTTTGAGAGCCAGAAGAGACTACCAGTGACATACTTTGCCTTTGTGTGTCTCCTGGAGCCACTGTCTCAGTCGAATGAGGCAGCTTTCCTGCATTGGTGTCAAGTCACCCAGATACCGCTTGATGTAGTCTGCGTCCAGCTTGTCTAAAAGGAGATGTACGTGTGATTAGAATAGTTCTGAACTGATCCAAAGTAGCATATGATCTTATTTGCTGATATCTGAAGCTGAGAAGCAATTGCACTGTGTTCTGTGCAGTCAGAACTGAATGAAGTTTCTTTGACTCAATGGAAACATAAGCAAAAGAACACCCGTCGTCATCTTAATGGTAAACCAAGAAGGTAAATTCTTCTGCAATCAAGAAATAAAACCAGGGATTTTAACAAAAGCATTTTACCAGTATATTCAGATTTGTTAATCCACAGCACCATAGGGCTGCCTGCTTCTGGAAATACTTCCAGAAGCTTTCACCTAGATCTTCCAGTGCAAAGACTTTGTGAAAAATCCTTTATTAACACTGGAAGGAAAGTACAACAGAAGACTGCTCAGGGAAGCTTCAGCTTTTTCTTCTCCATTATTCCTATAGTTACACCCATCCCTGTATTTCAGGGCAAGAAATAGGCCATTCATTTGCAACTTAATGAACAGCAAAGTGAAGAGGTTTTTTTTTTCCCTCCACTCATAGAAGATCAGCCTGTAACAGCTATCCAAGTGACCCCACGTTACTGCTTTGCAAGCCTGGACTTTAGCATTGCATGTTACCCAACGAACTGCCAATGTGAAGACTTCCAGCTGCCCATTTGAAGCAGCACAGTGCTGAGAGCCTCTACAGCATAAAGAATCCCATCAAACCAGGTCAGACCAGCATACCATCAGGTGTTCCTGCCGTGGGCTCCGAAGGACTGCTGGAGGTGCTGAGGATCTCCTTATTGTTCAAGCCCTCCTTTGTGGCAGAGTCTGGTATATTGATAGCAGGTGAAACTGGTCGTCTTGTGTGGGATGTACTGCTCTCCAATTTACATGCAACAGGAGGAGTCCAACGAGGAACAAAAGTTATCCCTTCTTCCTCCAGCTGCTTCAGGTAGTATTCTATTATTTCTTTTCCCTTCAAAAAGGAAAGTGTTCTTTAGCTACTAAACCAGCCCATTTAGACACAGACAGGATTGGGTTGAAAAGCCATCAAGCACCCAGACCTCTCTAGAGATTCCACTTGAAAACACATGACCTAGACACACACGCTGCCCCGGCTAAAGAGCAAACAGCCCAGCTTTCTGAGCAGAGCAGCCTGTTACTTAGCAGCAGCTACGTTGTCTTTGGGTAACTTGGAGCCAGGCACTTCCTTCACAACTGCAAGCTCACCTTTTTAATATTGCTGGTGTACTGCTTCATGGCAATCTTTTCCACTGTGCTTTCAAAACCAAAAAAAGATTTTATATCCAGGCTTGCTGACTGTTCAAAACAGGTCCAGTCTTCATTGTCAGGGTGAACCTGTTAGTTAAAAGAAGGTCATACAGCTTTGTTACCCTTTTCAAGTTTTTTGTTTGACAGGTTCACAGTCAAAAATACTCAAGTAGAATTTGCAGCTTTTTTGCTTCATTTACAAAACACAGTTTGGGAAAAGTAACACTAAAGAACAAAATGCTGAGAAGCCCTCTGACAGAACCATGGCTAGAATAGCACATTGTTTTCTCAACAAGAAAGGGGAGGGTAGAGAAGTACTAGTGCACTAGCCAAGAGCCAAAGGACTGGCACATTTATCCAGTGAACACCACCTCATTCAAGATATGGGCTGTGACTGTAGAAATTGTGGAACAGAGTAAAATACTCTGCAGCGAACCTGCTGCTGTTGCAGTTCAACTGACAGAGCAGGACAAGTAGCTTAAGGACTCTGGCAAGTGCAGTGTGAGCATTTCCAAGCACTGTAGTCTAGACATGTTTGCAACAGACTGCCATAGATTCTTCCTTTTTTGACCAAGGAAGTTATTTCTGTCTCTCTACTTAGTTCTCCTGTGATAATGCTACAGAAAGATGTGTAAACTACTCATTTGATTGACAGCTGAATAAGCTACTGTAGAGAGCTCAGCTTCCTCTTCAGCTTATATCATAACTTGCTGAGATAACCCTGAAACAGAGATGTTACTACTGGTGGTTAGTCTAGATCTTTTTCACCTTCAGTGATTCTAGGATTGGTGATGATACTCTGAAGGAAAGCTGTTTTCTAAAGTCTCTTCAGCTAAAAATGACTCTTTTAGGGAATTTCCAGGCTGGGCTCTGAATTTGTGATGCAAACATCACAGAAGGCTAGACTTCTGAGCAGGCAACTGTCCTGATGGCTTAATGTTTCCCTCTGCCTCAAATTATGCTAAAACTGACTGGGAATGGTATCAACACTTTATAACATGACAACTCCAGAGAAAAACCCATTTACATGCCTTCATTTCCTTCTGCATTATCTCAGAATCATACAATGGTAGGGGTAGGAAGGGACCTTCTGGGAACAAGGAGTACAAAAACAGCATTTAAGAATCTTCCTGTTCTTTCACAAATTCATTTGTAAAATAACTTTCAAAGGATTAAACTTCACAAAATTTATTTCTTGAATTAAAATCCTGGGTTTGTGTTCAGAAACTAATTGTTTTGTCAAGTAGAGCAAGAAGAATCATTGAGTTTTGCACATATTTAGCACTTTTTCTGTACAGTATTTCTCCTGTTTAAACAGGGTTTTCACAGATCAATTGCAGGTGGAAAAGTATTTTTAAATATGTCTTGGAAGTAATTGCGGAAATAATTTATTTAAATCAGATTATAGCATCAAGTGGGTTTGACATCCATTGACCTTTTAACCATGGCTCTGTACACAACAGAAAATGTTATCACCTGCATGTAAGAAGAAAGCTACAGCACAAACTATTACATTTGCTAGCTTTAATTTGACCTTTAACATTGAAGTTTTACTGTAGGAGCCTATGAGTATTGGCTAAGCCATTCAAGAAAAACATGACCAGTAAAGCAGGCCAGACTTCTTTGTATCAGAAAATGTCTGCACTGAAGACCAAGAAAGATGGAAAGAATTAGGTTAAAATACAGATGTCTCGAGGCACATTTGTCTGAATTGAACAGAAGGCAAAGAAGCTACATTGAACTTTCTTTTAACAGTTCTGTCAGGGTGTCATCAGCCTCACCAGGTCCCACAAACCACAGATCTGCTCAAACAAAGCTGCCAAACACAGCCCATTATGTTGTGTTCTGCTCTCTGAGAAGACTCTCAAGCAAGAGGGTGCCAAACTTGTTTCAGTTCTTCAAGCAAGTGTGTTAAATGTAACACAACAATTATCACTCATGGTGGTGTGTTGCTTATTTTTTTCTTGCAAGGCAAAAGCCAAGAACAATCCAACTTCTGTTGATGAATCCTGAAATCTAAACACTGACTTAGCTCCATCTGCAGCACCAGCAAGAGCCTGTTACTCACTGTGTAACAGCAGTGTTCGTTAATGATGACTCTGTTAGAGAAGGTTTCATTATAGGCTTCTATATGCAAAGTCCTTTCTCGTCTGTTCAAAGAGTTCTTCTGGACAAAGTAAACGTAATCCACTCCTGCAATCTGAGGAAAATGACACAGAGCCCATTAAGATACAATACTCATGTGATATCCAAAACGTATCAAACAGGCATTTCAAACCTCCTCACCTTTTTCAATAGTCGTGGGGCATCTATATCCAGCTTACAGCGCCGTTCAATCACATGAATGGCTTCATCCTCGCTCTTGTACTCGTTTACAGTGTCACTGGCTACAAACATGGGGATCAGAGGGCATGTGGGAAACCTCCTTTCATATGCCTATGAAAATGAAGAAACCACAGTTAATTCCTGAGGGTGTGCATCAGCTCCTTTGCTGGCATCACCAGCATTTGGAGGCACAATGCCCTTCATACCTTTCACAGAAGGGACCGAGCCTTCCAGAAGTCCACATCAGAGCTGAAAGAAAGTCACAGTGCATTCCAAACAATTTACTCATATGTTCCTAATAGAGCCCTTTCCAAGTAAAAAATAATATACCACACAAAAAAACATCCCCCCCCCTTCTCCTTCCCTCCAAAAGGGAAATTGCTCCCAGTGACAATCCTCTTGTGAGCAGCAACAGGAAAATAAGACCCTCTAGTTCTAAAGTGCCACAAGACAAAACAATTATTGGATTAAAAAAAACCCACATGCCAATTATCAGTGTTTTACCAAGCTGTCTAGAGAGTTATCCAGACAGCTTCTAAAGGTCTAATAAAAACCTTTCAAAACCTGTTTCTTAAGCTAACAGATCTCTCAAGCTCCCTCGGCACAGATGATTCATAGTTACCTCACTGCACAGGTTACCAGCTTACAGTAAGTGCTTCCAGTACAGTGAGGCCATTCCATACTCCCAAAAATAAATACTTTTTGCAATATGCAGAGCTAGCAATAGCTTGGCTTCTGGTAAAAGAATATAGCCATGTAAATAAGCTCATCTCTTAAATATCCGGTACACAGAAGGTGGAAGTAAATGAGAGACACTTGGAAAGGGTAGCAGTGAAGAATCTGTGATAAGCAAAACAGGTACAAGGAAAATAGGAGTAAGTATTGGACTTCAATTTTAGAATTACTGTGGCTAGAGAATGCAACAACTGGAGATTGGGGGGTTTTTTCCTCCTTTTCTTTAGTAGTCACTAATGTATCTCCACTTATCTCTGGCTTCTTTTCCTCAAGGAGTTGCAGTGAATTAACTAATTCTTTAGCTACCTTTCCACATTCTGAATCCTTTCACTTTTATTATCAGAACACAGCTGGCTTTGGTGAAAGGCAGGATTTGCAAGGTGTCCCAAGACAGAAGAAAACTTCAGTAACATAAAGTATATCTGAGAGTAGAACGTGAAACAATTCTTTAAAGAGGTAAGATATCCACTCTGCCTTTTTAGATGATTTTAATTCCTCAGAATGTGGCTGAGCTGCAGCACCAGAACAGCATCAACAGGGAGAGGGTGCAGAAGAAAATAAGTAACAGCTGCAGAAAGTATGCAGTGGTGGCACTTGGAGAGAAAAGATCCCTAAATTCTCTCTTTATAGCAATTATAATTGTTATCAGTATTCAAACACAGTTTAAACACAGTTACTACCATGACAGTGGTGTAATGCACTAAAGCAGTGTCAGCTTTTTACCCCCCGTCGTGCATATTTTTAAACCATTTTTGCAGCATAATTGGCCTGAATTCATAAAGCTCCTCTGCAAGGTAACATACCAGAAATATAACCAGTGAGCGAGCACACGTGCTCCTTTTTTTCCAGACTTTTCATCTGTGCGCAGCTGCTTTGGTTTGAATTCAGACGAGAAATAATTTCTGGGTTTCAAGAAACACACGTACAATAGAAGTGACAGAGCATTAGTGCTTAACACAACAGCAGGCAGTGGGGAAAAAACCTTTCCCAGCTCCCAGAGAATGGGAGGATGAGGCCTATTAATGTGGTATAAGAAGTTTCTTCTTTCTTTCTTTTGGCTCTTGTTCTGGACTGAAGGCTGTACAATTTCGCAGTTCAAGGGTACCTGAGCCCTCTCCCTGAATGAGTTTCAGCATTCTTTGTAAATTAATCCCTATTTTAACTATACTGACTGTAGCTAGAAAAAAGATTTCCAGAAGAAGCAGAATTGAGAAGTGCTTCTGGTTTTCACATTGTTTCATTTAATACTTCTATTTCATTTGAGGACCTTATGTTACAACAATTATTTTCTAGACAGAAGTCTCCTTCACTGCCATACATCGTGTATTTCTCATCTTAATCCTCAAAATGCTTCCCATTTGCCCCGTGAACACTTCCAAATTACAGCATTACCTGCTCATAAGTATTTATTGAACTGTGAGCAAAGAAAAAAAAAGACCCAAGAAGAATTTGTTGTTCTGAATGAGGAGACTGAATTGAATGTGTTCAATTTTGAAGAGAACAAAATAATCATCTGCCAAAAGTTGGCAAGCTCAATGCTTATAACAACAAAGCACTTGAAGGTTTCAAAGAGATTAACAGCAACACAGGACTCTTTCTTGCTAAAGAACATGCACACAGAGTACTGAAAACTGTTCAGAGTCTATTTTATTGGACTCTGAAATTAGGCTGGTTTTATTTCTCTATGTACCATTGCCAATACGTTCTTTTAATGCATAATTTTTCAGCATAGCCTTGTTTGAAGAAAAAGTGATTCTAGTAAACCATAGCCACATCAAAATACTCAATCTGGTTTAAGCATAGCTGTGTCTTCCACACGTGGCCAACAGTTCTCTTCCACCCTGCAGAAATGGCAGGAAAAAGCTGCTAAAGACTACAAGACACAAAGATCTCCCTTCACCAGGGACCAATACAGCACAGGAAGAAAACCTGTAATTTGTGGTACAACACAATAAGAGACACATAAGTCAAAGCAGCATATGCATCACCAAGACTGGAGCTATTCAAAGAGCATGAAAAGATTAAAGGAAGATCAAACACTGCTTCTCTTCTAAGAACAGAACTGAATGGATTTTTCTGCGTTACTGAGCTGTTTTGAACCAGAAATTTTGTCCCAAGCCGCTGCCAAGCAGACAGGAAATTACTGAACTGCACTATCCAACATTCCTTTCATAGTCTGATAAAGCTTGAGTATAAGATGCCCCACTTTTCCTGTGTGATAGGTCTTCCTTTACAAATAAAACCATTAGATACTACACACCTTTCCAGGATTTCAGTTGTACTATATAGATACCATCACTAAAGACAAGTAGTTCCACAAAAGCAAAGTGGTTGCAGTATTCTCCATGGACTCAACGTAGGGATGAAATGCTGTTGCTGTAGGACTAAATGCATCCAAGAAGGATGTTACTTAATTTTACCATTTTCTTCTGACATGTAAAATATGCAGCATGTGGAGACTCTGCCTTGGAACATGAGTGAGAAGCACAGACGTGCTGCGCTCAGCCTTGAAGTCTCTACAGTTGGCATTGGGCTTGACATGAAAAGTTGTAACACCTCTTTGGCTAAGACAGCCATCTACATACAGCCTTTCCCTCCCAAAAATTGGTTTAAGCCTGCAATTCTGTTCACTAATAATGTGCTTTTACAATTTGCCACCAGCCTCTGGAACATTTGTGTACTCTGCTACGTGAGAAGCTGGCATCGTGCACCAAGAAAAACACAGTATGGTGAAGCAGCTTGAACTTCCAATTTCACAGGTTCATTACATAAACCCTTAACTTCCTTAATGCATGGTAACAGTAAGAACACTGACAAGCATAATTTCAACCAAAATAGCACAGTATTAAAGCTTCTTTTCCAAAGCTTCCCTTAGCAACTCATGTTCAGAGTAGAGTCAAAATAACAGGATTTATATTATCTTCGCTGCTATTTCAGCTATGTTTAAAGACATGAAAGCTATTCAAAAGGGAGACTATTTAAAAACCCATGGTAGTCATTTTTCATACCCAAGAGAATTAGCCTTGCTGCCTCTGCCCTTAGATTTTGGGACTCTAATACCAGCAATAATGGCATCCTTTAAAAATACCAGGTATGACCCCAACCCAATTTTCAGGAGTGAAAAAGACTCTGTTCTGGCATTTTGCTTCTTAAACCATGCCCAAGACTGATAAAATACCTTGATAATAGGCATGTGCTCAGTCCTTGGGGGAAAGCCAGTCATTTATGCAAATAAGCTTTTCAGCTTCTCTGACCAGATTAATGTATTCCCAGCCTCTGCTTAAAGGACAGGGATTGTTCAGAATTTCCATTAGATTACTCAAAGCTAACTTCTACACTTAAAAGAAAAAAAAATAGGATCTGACAAAGCCTGCAAACAATCTTACACAGTGCTGTTTTTCTTACAGGAGCTAAATCCTCCAAGTAAGATTTCTACCCTGGTTAAAGAAGTAGGAATTTCAGTCCCCACTCTGCAAATGAAACACATTGACTGCTTTCTTAATAGCTTTAATTGCATTAAACGAGCTGTTAAGATATTTTCTTTCTTTCTGATGTTTTCTCTTCAAAATTGCTAGGTCAGTAACCTAAGAGCAGGACAACATTCTCCAAGGGCAGCGCATAAGAAGACAAGAAGAGATTCATCCTGGCAATCAAATCTAGTCTGCACTATGTGCATGCTACATACAAACCTTCACTTCTGCCTGCAATACTGGGGCTCGTTTGGGTACTAATCTGCAAGTGCACACCAACATTGCCCATGCTTTCTCATCTACTTGGAGCATGTGGCACTTCTAAATCAACATCAACAAGAAACAAACATCAAGCAAGATGCTGTCCTAGCCTGACAGGCTGCATTCCAGCAGCTCGATCGTTCCTGCACATCACTCTATCCTCTTCCTGCCCTTGCATTAGAGCGCTGCAGAACCATAGCAGAAACACTGGCTCAAGGGAATCCAACCAAGAGGTTTCAAATCCTTGCCAGTTGCATTTAGAAAGAAACAGTTCTGCATTAGCTCTCAGAAATCAGCAAATACCTTCTCATCCCCCACTACCGCTGTTCATAGCTCTTCACCATACTCTTTATAATACATATGTTTAAAAATCATTTCACTTCTACAGAGCAGCGAGTATCTCAGTGCCAGTGTGTCTCGTGTTAGTTCAGGTGGTAGTAACCATCTCGGAGGCGTGTGTGTGGAAGACAGCAGATGGTTAGAGTGGATACACCTCAGAAAGCTCTAGAAATAGTTTGTTGGTAAGATAGCATTCCCAGGCACCAGGAAGGAGGGACGTGAACCAGACTTGAGCTTGGAAAAGAAAAACCAGCTTAAATATACAGGTAGTCAGCTCTTTGGATATTAATTCCTCTGTTCAGCCAGTTCTGGAAGGACAAACGGTCCTCTGACAGAAGACCCTCACTGCTACAGCCAGACCCCTGCTGCCATGCAAGCAGCATAGTTAAACCTGGCTCTTTGCAGTTAACTTCCCCCTCAGCATGGCCCCCCACAGCAGCCCTTGTTCAAAGCAGACTTCAGTGTTGGGGTTTTTATTCCTCCACCGTGTTTTCACTTCATTAAATGTCTTCATTTACAAAGAGAGAGTTATTTTTTTTATTGCTGGGAAACAAAGGCTGCTTGGCAGTGACTCAGTACTAAGAACTCTCTCTGGAAAAGACAAAGAAGGCTTTAGTTACACAAGATTACAGATCAGGCTTATGGGGACTACAGACAACCTACCCAGCACAAGAGGCAGATTTAGACCCAGGAATGAACGTATAGCACCTCAGACAAGTTTCTTATGTGTACACCTGTAGTCCTTGACAAATAAAAGGTAGTTTAGCTAACCTTGCTTTTGACTTGCCTGTAAACCTTGCCCCAGCGTATGACAACAACATATGACTAATCAGATTTTCAAAGTACTGGGATGATGAGCCACTGTACAATTGGTGTTTGTATAAGTTGGTATTAGATGCAACAGACCTTCTCTACCACTTTCCTTAGCAGTTCAGCCAACACTGACGTATTTAAAAAGGAGGGAAATAAAGAATTCAATTCTTCCACTGCAATTCCTACTTTAGAAAAGTGTGTAAGAGGGTCAAATTAGACCACAATACACTCCTCCAAAGCTCTTCCAGCAAGATTCACCAATAGTTAACCTGCTGGCTATCTCAGCAAGAACAACAAACAAAACGTTTGCATAACAACTTATCTCTGAGCAGGATACAAGCAATAAGGAAGCACATCAGGAAATACCCTGTGTGTAAACCCTTTGTCTGAATTTAAAATGATAATCCTTCACCTGACGGAGAGCTACTCCAAAGATTTTAAGCAGCAAGACAAATGAAGCAGGCAGTGAGCATCCACTAAAAAGGCAGGTTCTGGGTTCCACCTTGTTTTGTTAAAAAGAAACTAAATCCAGTTGCTGCACATTTGAATATACCTTCATTTTAATACACTTAAAAGGGAACAGGAAAGACTCTCCCACTCTGTGAAGGAGAGAGGAAAATCTACCCTTTACAAACTGAGCTGTAGTCAGGGTGTGATTAGCAGAGAACTGGCAGAACATTGAACCTGACAGCCGTGCAGATGGCTCTGAGGGGACAGCTGCATCGTGCTGTGGGATGTATTCTGGTTATCTCTGAAAACAAGAGCTGACATTCACCTGGCAAATATGAGTAGCTCCTTACACAAAACCACAGATGAAAAGTTGCACAACTCTCCTTTCTCCCCATCACACTTCACTACACTGGCAATTGCACTCTGATGTGATTTCACTTGGTCTCCTTCTATCCTCCCTCTGCTACAGTCAAAAAGCATTTTACCCAGCTGTGGCACAAGTCAGTGAGGAGCAGGATATACCCTCTTCACCTTCTGTTCCCTGGTACAAGACAAATTTGGCCGAGTATATTAACAATGGCTATTAAGTATGTCTAAGATAAACCAAATAGCCCTTCCATAAGCTGCACAGAAAAATCAATAGGACGTCAGCATCAATTAAACAAGCATTCTGCTTCATTTTAGAAGCTGAAAAGTTCTTGTTTACTACAGAAGTATGAAGTGCTATTGACCTGTGACTTTCTGATTAACGGGTCATTACTGTATTAAGAGTGTAAGCTTAGAGCACTGGGAACCATCAGTGCCTGCACTGTTCACATACAGCCTACCAAAGCAAAGCATTCCCAAGGAAATGGCCTGACAGTTTGTACTTTGCAGGAATAGAGTCCAGCTTTAAAGTTCCGTAACACTGTGCTCAGTCTAAAATTTTGTTTAAGGGAGCTGTTAAATTTGTATACAATCATGCATCAAAATCCTTTACTACAATGGCTTTTCAGTTTTTAAAGTGTTAATTTTTGGGGTTTTTTTAATGTAGCCCACACAACTACACTTTATTACACAAATTATGAGACAATTACTAAGAAGCATCTAGTCTGCACTGATTCTGTTCATGAATTCTAACTGAAGGCTAATTACCTTCTCAGTGTTTTTCAAGCTTGCTTCTTCAATCTCATGTTCTCTGGTGCACTGAACAGAGCTTCAGATAGAGCATCCGGAAGAAAAACTGGCAATGGTTTAAGATCTTACTGCAACATGACATTTGAGATTTTTACAGTGCCCTGTTTATGACATTGCAGTGAAATGGCTCTCAAATGTATAGCCCACGTCTGCAGCTCTTATATTCACCAGACCAAGGGTCCAATCCATTCAAAAGAATCAGCACTGCATCAGTCATGATCACGTAGACATTACTGGATCGATTCATTAACACCAGAGCGACACTTAATCTTTTTAAGAGTATGAAGTGCTAAGGAGACTTGCTGTTCACAGTATCCTTGTCTCTAGAAAAGCATTTGAAAGTCAGTCAAGCCAGTAAATTGTGCTATCTCAGCTTACCTCTCCCTTTGAGGCCTTGAAGTGAAATTCTTGACAAATTCTCCAGGAAACCAGGAGTTGAGGGAAATCAAAGACTATAAGCAGAGGTGGACAAAACTACACTTCTTTCCCTGGCATTCACCAAAGCCATTAAACTCCTGCCACTGACAGCTCTATCATTCAAGAGTTCTTCATGGAAGAAAAGGGGTTTTTTATGTGTACTGGAGAGCATCATCTATACTCCTCCTTGTTTTTGATGCTGCTACTTGTTTAAAGAAGTCTTCTTGGATTTAATCAGGTTTCACTGAAAAGGATTTCAGACTACACTGCTATGAATGACCCATATCTTGCAATCGTCCACAAGGAAAGGAGGAGGATGAGAAGAAAGATTTATTCCAATATAGTTAAATTCACCCTTTAGCTTAGAGGATTAAAGTCTTAGGCTTCAATAGTTCATATAAAGAGAGCAAGACTGCTTTATCAAATTTTTAAGCTTAGCTTTATTAAAATCCCATTGTACTTGAAAATATCCAGTTATGTCTCTCACATTTCAAACATCTTCTAGTCCTAGATGGTATGAACAGAGCTAATGAAAACCTGTTAAAAGTCATTTTGTGGATGCCACCACAGAACAAACAATACTTATTTGTTCTACCAAAGAGGTTAACAGGCCTGCCATATGCAAAGCTGATGCAGTGATTTGCTGCTCAGATCCTACAAACAGAGCACTTCACATCCATTCTGCAAACTCCTGAAGCAGAAAGCATCTGAAAGCAATGAGGACACTGCCCACAGCCAGTACTAAATAACCCAGCATACAGACTAAAATTCAACAGCTACTTCATAGGGTTGTGCCATGAGCTTTGATTCAATATATAAGAATATCTACGGACTGAGAAAACAGCACAGAAGCCACTCCTGTGCTTTAGCTCAAATAAGGTACTCTCTGGCTGAGACTACAAGCATTTGGAGACGATTCTCTGTGCTTCTGGATCACCATCACTCTGAACAGCACTTGGCACCCATCACCCACAACAGGAACAGGGAGGAAGCAAAACCACCTTTCACAATACAGCCCCTGTGGCTTTTGACAGTGAAGCTGTTATTCATCACAGAAGTACTGATGTTTATCTCTAGGCTCTATAGGCACAGTCTAGGCTACTTCAAAGCTATTTTCTCTCTGAAGTCTTTTGCAGTGCAAAAGTAACAGTTTCATGGTAAATCTCAGGCATAACAGTAGTTCATATACACCACCAATCACAAAAATCCTGAAGTATCACTGAAATGGTATCCTAAATGAAACTGTCTTCTCATAGCTTGCAGCTGAATGCTGCGCATACAACATATCACAAACCACCCCAGGTTTCTGACAACAGGACCTTTCATGTGTTAACTCTGCTACCAAGCACTCTGAAGTGACTGTAATAGCACTAACACACATACTGACATTTCTGTTCATCTCTACTCAGGCAGCATTTCCATGGTTACAGTGTTGATCACTATTGGCTTTAAAGTACATTCTAAATACAGTCCAAATGCTTAACTTGGCATTTTAAATCGCTCTAACAGCTACCATGCAGGCCAGTTCTTGTAAAGATGCTTTGGGTCCCTGTGAGGTGCAGTGACCTTACAAATATGCTCCAATGCTGCCTGAAAAAAAATCCAGCCGGCATACAGGTTGTTTTATCTTCCAGGTCATTTGTGAAAGCAGCCACTGAAACTTCACTGGTGCTCAAGCAATCTCATCACTGCATCTGCACCACACTCAACAACTCTCGTACCCATCTTAAAAATAGGTTTGCTTTGCTTGTGCTTCAACTTCATCCCGCTCCACATCGACTGTTGTGGAGAATGTTTTGGAGAAATTCACGTTAAGTATGCATTGACCAGATAGGATTAAGCATGTTAGTATCATTTTTATTAACAGAATTTAGAACTAATGATCTTCTACTGCTCAAGTCACAGAAGATAAACCCAACTTGAAGATAGTGACCATTTCAGAAAAAAAAACCTTTTTCCTTTTATTATAAGAGCTTGCACACATTTCAGATTGTTAGTTTACATTCTTGGCATTATGTGAGCCGAGGAAGTGCTATTTTTTATCAGCATACAAGCAGAAATCAAAAGGATTTCACAGGCAGGTTATTAAAAGGATGCTCCATTTAGATAGCACCTAGAACTAAATGTCAGTAAAACTCTGAGCTTACCCAAGGAAATACTTGAAAAATATATCTTCATGGAACATTCTTGACAAATTTCACATACTAAATAAAAGCACTCCATATTTGCTTAAGACTGCCCAAAATCCAAAGCAAGGTAAGAGACAGAAGACAAAAAGCAGAAGCAAGGAGTTACTGGGGAACAGGAACGTCTGAAGCAAGCTTTCTCTGTACTGGAGCATAAATTTGTAGGCTACAGCATCCAGTGCTTTCAAGCATGAATAAAGTTACTTTACTATTTTAATATTTCATTAAACTAATTTAAAGCTTATAAATAAAGCAGGAGATTCAAAACAGTATGAAGCAATCTGCAAGGTAAAGGCAATTTTACTGGTAATTCACAGCTGAGTTACGCAACTGGGGTAACCAACTTGCCAGATTGAGCAAGGAGTGTCTGCTTTCCTGCACCAGAGGAAACAGACACAGAAACCTCTACTCTCGTGAGACGTGACCAGCCAAGCCACCCACACAGGCTCCTTCTATACAGATCATTACTTTATGTCCCTTGGCATACTCTTCCTGAATGGATGCTATTCTATAGCTGGATGCATTCGTTTCAGAAAAGTGGTCACAGAGAAGCTTTACTGGCAAAATTATAGTGGTCTGATTGTTGCATATAGCTGCATGTCATGAAACTGGAATGGGACTGGCTCTGAACCACCTAAGAACCATTCTCCGCACAACCTTCTTCCAGATAAAAAGTAAACTCTCCAGTGACTTAATGCTACTTTTAAAAGTTAGACTAATTCAGTGGGCAAAACAGCTTGGGGATAAAGAACGTGACCCGGAGACAAGGGCTAACATTCCATCACTTATCTGTAAAAGATGATCTTTAATAACCACAAGTATGCCTCAACAGTACTTTAATTGGAAGAGTGGTTTCTTTTAAAGAGATACAAGTTACTTGTGGTTTGGTTAAATAGATTTCCACAGCTAGAACTGTGTAAGACTTTATTTTTGTATGGGATGTCCGTTTTCACAGAACAAACGAATGACCACTGTGGGATTTGAGGAGAATGTGTATAGCCAGTGTAAGATTAAAAGTTTCAAGTTACACCTGCTTGCCTCCCAGATACTCACAAGACAATTTTTTTTGCCTCCCTTCATGAAGTCCAGAGAGTCTGACAGAGCCCAAGGCACAGTGCCACTCCACTGAAGAGTGAGCTTCAACTGCAGCCTTTGCAAGACATGAATCTCTAAAATGAGAAGCTAGAATAGAGAAGTTGGGCAAGTACTACTCCTTCCTCAGAAAAAAATATTAAGGTCAACATGCTGAATGTAAATGGATATCTTCCCTTCCTTTGGAGTAAGATGGGAAAGCCTGATCACTCAGGTTAGGCTGGCTTGTGACTGGGAGACTAACAGCAAATTGCTGGTGTAGGCTGAAGGTGGAGGACAGACTTCATAAACTTCTACCAGCATGGCTCTCTCCAGTACACACAGACTTTAGCTCACTCAGTGAGGGCANAATGTGTATAGCCAGTGTAAGATTAAAAGTTTCAAGTTACACCTGCTTGCCTCCCAGATACTCACAAGACAATTTTTTTGCCTCCCTTCAGGAAGTCCAGAGAGTCTGACAGAGCCCAAGGCATAGTGCCACTGAAGAGTGAGCTTCAACTGCAGCCTTTGCAAGACATGAATCTCTAAAATGAGAAGCTAGAATAGAGAAGTTGGGCAAGTACTACTCCTTCCTCAGAAAAAAATATTAAGGTCAACATGCTGAATGTAAATGGATATCTTCCCTTCCTTTGGAGTAAGATGGGAAAGCCTGATCACTCAGGTTAGGCTGGCTTGTGACTGGGAGACTAACAGCAAATTGCTGGTGTAGGCTGAAGGTGGAGGACAGACTTCATAAACATCTACCAGCATGGCTCTCTCCAGACAGACAGACACACAGACTTTAGCTCACTTAGTGAGGGCAACAGTAATATCAGATGGACTTGCAATTTCACTTCAACATTCTGTAGAGAAAATGTTTGCTCTGCCCATGTTCCAAGCAAGACTGATGGAGGTCAGTTCTAGCCCATAGCCCTGTAGCTCTGTGCACACCACTTTGACAGAATATGCCCTGCAATTAGAATCAACTTCAGTATACTTGGCTTCTGACATCAATTGCACAGGACATGACTGTTTCAGCCCAAGGTTGAAGTACTCTGGAGAAGAGGCTGACCTCCAGTAAAGCATCACAGTAAAGGCTGGCAACAGGCCAGCAAAAGCTTAAATGTTTAGCGATTACTGAGGAATGTGAGTTGCTCTCAAGCATTTCCTACTTCCCTGCAGCAATGTCAATACATAAACCTTTACACAACACCAGAACACATCTTTCTTTGACATTTTTAAGATAAACATCAAAACCAATGTAAACCATTAAGCTTGTCTTACCAGTGCTTGGAAGTAACTGTTACTTGTCTTACAGCAGCTGAACAATAAAAACATCTCACAAACACACAGCAAACTGTCACACCGAAAGCAGAATTTGGCACTTAAGCTTCCCCATTCCTTTCCATTTAACAAAACTGTATGCCAGGTTCCTCTGCAGTCAGCTTTACTTTAAAATTCAGCTGCAATCCTACTGTGTCCACTGAGGATCTATTTTTGGAACAGTCAGATATTCTGAACTGCTTAATGCTTAAGTCTCTCACTTTTCTGAGCCCTACAATTAGCGTTCATTACTTTTTTGGTCTTGGAATCACAGACACTTTCAACAAGCAGGTCTGTTAATATCTGGAATATGTTAGAGGATTTTAAATAAAATTATTACTGTGTAGACAGAATCTAATTTAAGAGTGGGGGAGGAAAGGATAATGAGAACATTGCTACAGTATAGGCTCAGAATTCCTCATTAAACCATTGCCTGAAAGGTTAAAAGACTTCTACTACCACAAAGAACAAAGTCTCCTGATCTCTATTCAAATCAACCTGCCCCCCCCCTCCACGAAGGTTCAGCAAAACAGGTTTGACCTCATTGTCTCAGGCTGCACCCACCCGGTGTTCATTATGCCCAGAGGCAACTGGCCTCTCAGCACTGTAAGAGTGATTTCACTCTACCGTGAGTATAATCAGTAAAGAAAGCTTTGCCAAAACGGCATAATTCAAAATAAGTAGCATGGCTCAACTCTAAAGATCCCTGGCTTTTGAACAGACAAAATATCAGTTTCAAGGCAGAGAGCAGCTGTACTCTACTAAGCAAACCAATTAAAATGTATTAAGTACAGCAATAAAATCCTGATCATTCACTAATGTCAATGGAATGTCATCAAGATGTGGCATGATAAGGTCTGAGGCCTGGGCATGCAGTTTACCTATTAAGCCAGAAAGTTAAATTTAACATTTAAAAACTCTCACACACTTCTGATGTATCAGGAGATTCTCAGCAAGGCTTAGAAATTGACTGGGGAAGGTCAGCAAGTACAAAAAACAGCGGTCCCTCATATGGAATCATAAACTGTTAAACAGACCAAGAGTCGACACCATGAAATAGAATAAAGACTGAGAGAGAGCTCACAGATTGAATAGGGCAAGCAGCACTAAGAATGTGAGTAGGGGTTTACTGCTTCTTCCAACATCAAGAGCAGGTGGCATGAAGCTGAGCAAGCGGGTGTCAGGCTCTGGATAAGTGAAACATCTCTTGACAGAGTGTGTCATGAAGCACAAACTCCTGCTAGAAGGTGTCACGATAGCGAGTTCACTTGGCTCTGGAAAGGAACTGGGCAGGCAGAAGAAAGCAAGCACATGCAGTGCTATTATAGACAACAGACACATTCTGGACCAGAAGGGCTGTCAAGACACATTGCTGCAGGATGAAAGAGTATCCTCAGAGAGTGTTACCCTATGTTCATCTCATTCTCATCCTCTTCCCTAGAGGCAGATCTGCCTTTGGCCACTGACAGATACAGTCACACTGGCTAGATAGGCCTTATGGTGCAATTCAGTCCCGTATTTCCCAGGAAGAGACAGGAGACAATCACTTTCCAGACATCCAATACATCATTAAGATATCCATAACCAGGTAACATCACTGCTAGATGCATTGCTGGCATGTTAAGGTGGTACAACTTCTGCACCCCTGAATTCACTGCCCATTAAAATCGAAACAGAAAGATACCACCCAGCTTCAAAAGATAAGCCAGTGCAAGACTCCTTTGATTCTCCTCTAAAATATCATGAAAATTACAGATTATAGACAATCACTTCTTTGTTCTTTACATCAAAGACAGACAAAAGCAAGAATCCATTTTGTCAACAGAACAAACAGGTTCAAGTGAAATTGCTTTAAATCCTATTCATTACAACATCAGTGGCTGCACCATGCAGACCATGAAACACTTCAATAGAAATAAGTAATTTCATAGAGCCATGAATTCAGTAATGAAGAATTTATCCACAGGCCAGCGACTTGCACAGTAAAGAGTTTTGCAAATGATGTAGTTTTAATTTACACACAGAATGAAACAGCTAGAAAAAAAAATATCCCCTGGAAAGGATTCACTGACTGAACTGGACTTGATGTCCATGGCATTCACATTTGATACCAAACAAAGAGGCACGACACCCTTGAGAAAGGAAGTACTCTCAGCAGGAAACTGTCCCTTCTGTTGTGGCATAAACAAGTAAATGACACATCACCATCCTGGCCATCAACGGTGCAATATTCATTTTCATAAAAAGAGATGTGTTATCATCAAAGTGATATAATATTACAGCAGCAGTAGGCAAGGCAGAAGGTCATCAACCAGAGAGGCTGAAACATGAAGAGGCTTGCAATGCAGTTTAACTGTTACACAGATTGAGCTGCATGCAGTCCCAAAAGCATCTATACTCAAGTTTTGAGAATATAAATTACATTCTCATTCTGGTGTTTTTCTCCAACAAGTAATCCAAAATGTATAACCCAATAGATTTAGATATTTAACTTTCTAAATTTGACCATGACAAAGTCTTGAAATGCTAATTTGAGAACCAAAATGTACACGATTAAGAATTAAAAGTTTAAATAAAAATTCATTTTTAATAGAAAAGCTTCTCTCTGCTTCCTCCCACGATCTAATTTCTGCCACCAGAGCTACAACTCTAAAGTTCTAACAGTCCCGTGATATTTATATTTTTTAATTTACTGATATATAGTCTCCAAACCCAATTACCATAAAGTAAAACCCAAGAGGAAGCCAAGATAGAAAATGTCCAAATGTGAAGTTTCATACATGAATACAAAGTAAGAAAGCCAACCAGCCAGCTTGCTACCCCAACAAAGCATATAAAAGACTTTTTGTTGATTGCCATTTTTCTAGGGTAAGGATAGACCTCTCTATATACCACAAGAACTCCCAGAGTCCACAACTCCACACTACTAAGCACAATTTGCAAATATGCTGCACTGTTAATACCAGACCTAAAAAGACTGCCCAATTAAGTTCTAATGGCGCCTTCATTTACTGTTACAGCCATGGGCTTTGGCGTTCCTCAAAATGCAGATCCTTCATTAATTCCCCATGGAACCAAGGGCTCCCTGGCACAGGGTGTCCTGACAATTGTCCTGCTGACTTCTTCTTGTCTTGTGGCCAGATGCCATCAGCTCAGAGTGCAGGTGAGGATAAGCACCTGCCCTCAAAGTGATGCTCACCAGCCTTACACAAGCCTAGGAGGGAAAAATCAGGCTGACAAGGTATTTATTTTTCTCTTCCCCTCGCCCCAAAGCGGCTTTGGAGCAGCCCATCTCCCTAAATGTGGTTGCTGATCAATATATCTTTGCTAGAAAGCAACCACAGCAGACACACAGCAAATTTGCTACAATAGGAAGCCACATATTTGGTTATGTTTCTGTGACCCTTAGAAAAAGGGAGCCCATGTACTGAAAACATCTGTGGACTGGGCAGAAATATTCAAGCAACAGCACTGCAGAGAAAAGCCAAGACCTTGAGACCCATCTCAAATTTTGACAGCATATTGCTTGCTTGTGTTCTTTTGACAACACCACACTGCAGTGCAACTCAGATGATGCCAAGCAGTCCTTCCACAAGCTTCCCAGTCACATTGCCACCAGTATCTTCTACCAGGATGAGCTCTTGCCATGATTCTCCCCTCAAACATCACTGACAACTGAAACCAGCTGTGTACGAATTGACTGTGAAAGGCAAATTATTAAATTACCTGGAATGGGCCCTACTTAACATTTGACACAAGCTGCTAGCCTGACCTGTCTTAACTATATCACAAAAGTGAGATTAAAAGTTAATAATTCAGCTTAACAGCCTAGTTCTTCATTTAGAACATACACACAGTAATTTCTAATGACATGAAAAACTGGAAGCCAGATTCACTTGGGAGAAAATAGACCATTTAAAACTAACCTGTAATTAATTTTAACCTGAGCTAATTAACAGATTTCCTTGCAAATTCTCAGAAGATTTATTCTCTAATCAGAACATAACATTAAGATTACATCGACATCCTCCTTCCATTAATGCAACAAATTCAAAGCAAAACAAAGCTAGTCTTGGCGATGAAGATCTCAATGAATACCCCTTCAATTCTGTGATCCAAAATCTGGTCACTGACTGAACATGCTTCCTGGAGAGTCCTCAGGGGTTGCCTCCAATCCCTCAGACTCTCCTACTCCCTCTTTCATGGTGTGCTTGTTTCCTAAGAGCATAGCAGCTCGACACTGTGTGGTAAGAGAGCAGCAAGAGCTCCCCAGGCACGGGAAGTGCAGGTTGCTTGAGCTGGAGGTACAGGGAACTGGCCACATCATACAGAAACATCTCCTGTGTCTGCAGCAGACACCCCTGATCTCAGTAACCCCTGACTTCTCACTGGACGTGTTTTTCAAATTAACAACAAAGACATTTACACCGTATCGCTTTCCCACAGGGTTCTGAAAGTTTTGACACGTGGTTCTTAATGGCTAAGCACACATTAAATTACAGTCATGAAGTTATAGCTTCTCCAGAACATAACTGTAGTACCTGGGGTGTCTGGGACTCTGCAGAATGTGTTAACCACTTCCTTTCTGCCAGGTTCCCACGAGTTTTAGGTTTTTAACTCAAGGACTTGGCTGATCATCAGATCCTAGAGCAGCACTTCACACCAGTGTCTGAGCTAAAAACACCTGCGAAGGGTGAAAAGCTTGGAGTGCTTTCAGAACAAAGCAACAAGAACTGTTTTGAGACTGTTTCTCTTCTATCGACACCTTTCAGGAGTTTGACACTAGCAATGGTTTGGCTTTTAAAGTGTAAAAGATTGTTTAAAATAACCTGACTCAAAAGCATTTGGTGAACAAGAAAACTGCAGCTGTCAGCAACAGTCAGGTCATGTGTTTGCCCACAGAAAAACAGGAAACAGCTAGCCATGGAAATATCTAAGCCGGCCATGAAACAACACATAAGCTGCCTGGTAAGCAGGCTGCTAAGTCAATATTTTTCCCTAGTGTTCAACTTAACTCTTACATTTGTTAAAAACAGCTCGTTCCAAACAAGTGGCCAAAAAATCCTTTGCTCTCACCGTGTGTGCTAACACAAGAGACCATCAGAAGTTGTATGAACCACAATTTAAACTACACTTTCCATGTAAAATACGAACATTTCATTTAACAATTCCTGTCTTCATATAAAATAAGAAAATCCATACAAGGCACTGTTCCACCACAGTTTTACCAGTGTATTTCCAGCAGTACCAAACCCTGAATTTCCTACAAAAACAGGAAGCCAAGTAGATGAGAGTATGGGAGTCATCAGACCAAGGGGAAAGCTACTGAGCCTTTGCAGAAGCAACCTCTCATTTTGCTCCCTTCCCCAGGGTGTAAGCATCCAGGACAAATCCTCAGGAAGTTGCACAGCATGGGGGGAATAAACTACTCTATAGATTTAAAACCTACTTTAAGCTTTCAAAGGCACTTAGAGAACAGCTTCCTTTTTCTCATCTGCCTCTCAGCTTCTTTTCATATAACACATGGAAGACTTTTTTTTTTTCCAAGAAAATGAGACTAAAATGAATAAAAATTGTAGGGATTTACAAGCAGGGATGGCACTTAACCCAATACACAGTTATTGACTTCAAAGTGTCATTTAAAATAACATTTAAATGGAAAAGATGATGGTTCTGTCTGATCAGGGAGCTCATTACAATCTAGATCAAAGAATTATACTTTGATTTGTCAGTCTGAAAAATAACCGATAAACTTTTTCCAATCTACTTTATCACTGAAGTGTATTTATATCATCTACAATCTTATTACTTTCCTGTAATTTAGGGATACTTTAAATCATGAACATTTACTTTAAACAGTGGGGTTTTTTTCCAGATCTGTAAAACAAAATAGAGCCAGTCAGTCTGTTGTCCAAAAGCAGCCAATTTGAACCATTAAAATCACAATATAATCAAAAGGGCAGTACACTGTTATCCTATTTAAGAATGATTCATGCTTTCAATAATGGAGATATTCCATCAGAACAAGGGAACAACATGAGATCAATTTTTTTAAAGGTCTTTGATGAGAATATTTAGATTGGAAGTAGTTTCCAACCTCAAGGCAGTGCAAGATTCATTGTTATTTTAAAAACTAAGTGCATTATTTCCACCACAGGAAGCTCCTGACATTGATGACCAGTTTATCTACAGACTTCTTTATCATTGTTTGGCACCAGTGGAAGCCGACGAATGCCAAGAACCTTGATGAAGTGGAAACATTGTTTTAGGTATTCAAAAGACTGCAAAATGTCTTTGCGAGTTTGTCTCCTGTCACAGGTGGATCTGAAAATCTTAGTTTGCACAAAGCCACATATTAAGATCTACTTTAACCTGACTAAATATAACAGGAGAGGTTCTGAACCCAGTCATGTTCAGTCACGTTACTATTCATATTTACTTCTGAAACTGATTTGTGTCTGTAAATGGGACATTTTCTAAATGGGCTAGTGAGCACTATGTGTGCCACAGAGCTTCCAAAAACTTCAAAAAAACCCGAAGCCCCTTCACCCCTCTTATCAAAGTGTCACATCAATGTGGTTGATTATTCTTTATGTAAATTTACCTTGGAAATTAAACTCAAGGGGGATTCTTTAATGCAAGACTGAAAATGAGCTGTGAATCTCCAGTTAATTTTAGCCCCCTCTGTGTTAAGAAAGCTTCAAGATCCAAGTTCTTAACTGCGTTTTAACATTAAGAACTATTTATTCAGCAAAGTCCCTGCATTACTTCAAATGTAAACCTCTTTAAAGNGTGTTCAGTCACGTTACTATTCATATTTACTTCTGAAACTGATTTGTGTCTGTAAATGGGACATTTAAAACAGATATAAAAAAAATGAATCTATACTCTTTAAAAGTGGTGTAAAAGCAGCTTCTCAGTTTTTCTCCAATATACTTAACCTTGGTAACTTGACAAGTGAGTCTAAGTAAACAGACATTTTTTCTACATCTCAGCTGCTTCCAGCATTACGTAAACTTTAACATGAACAGGAGGAAAAAGGAGGCGAGGTTCTATTCAGTCTGATGAACAGCTGTGCAAGTTGTTGCTCTGGGGTTTTTTAAATATACATATACAGATACACAGAGAGGTTTTCAAGAAGTTATGAGAGATATGTCACAGAGCAGACAGAAGTAATCATGTCAGCATTGGTAACCAGTTGGAGAAATGTTGCCTGGGTTAGACACATCAGATTGGAATACAGTAATTCCTAACCTATGATTCTAGAAGCAAGAGATGGTTTCATTGAAGAATTTGCATCCAGTTCTTGCTGCTGTTAAAACAGCTTAAGATATTCTCTGGAACTATACAATTCACTAGTAAAAGGAAAACTTCAAGGGAAGTGGCTAATGGATGATTGCCTTTATCATTAAAGGCAGGTAAGAAGAAGAATCAATTATCAACAACAGCATGTAAATACTCCTAAAGTATAGAGAAGGGCTTGTGCCTTGAAGTATATTGTCATAGAGCTACATTAAGGGTTTGACAGTTTATTTTGGTGGAAGACTGTAAGAGAAACTTATTTTGAATAACAATTCAACTTAGAAAAAGATATTTTTCACTATTTTAAAAGCCTTTCTGTCATAATAGTCTGCAAAACACTTGTCAATCTTGCCTTACATCAAAGGGGAGTTAAATTCAGTTTTTGTCTTAATATAGCTGCACTCACCCTTCACAGAGAGAACCAAGTTCTCTCACAACACACTAGAGCAGCATCAATGGAATGCTGATTGTACTTTATTCTCCTTCAAGTACCTCTTTGAAACCCAGGAAAGGAAAAGAAGGCAAATAGGAAGCCTGTAGTGTGAATGACCCATTCCTCAAGTGGCATTCACTTGGTTGCTTGCAGAAAAAAAAAAAAAAAAAAAAGGATTTCATGCTGATTTCTCTATCTGAAAGCCAAGTATTAGTGACTTAATGACTTCCCATTTACAATTGGAACACCTATCATCCGGGAAATCTGTACAGTCCACATGGGCTTCATGGACACTGGTGATCTTGCTCTACAAAATGAATTATCTCTTCAGTTTCATGAAACTCTCAGGGGAGACAGGATGATTTTCCACAAATTTTTTAGAAGTACTCAGCATCTCAAGACAAAGATGAGATCCTGTGCAACAAGACCCAGGCTAGAAATAGCTGTTTTTGTCACAGAACTCAGCATAAGGAACACTGCTGCCACACTGACCAAAAGTTTCAACAGCCAAACATCTCTAGTGTGGGGGTTTAAACCTCTGTTTGGTGAGACACTGGCTCAAAGGTTCAGTGCAAGTAAGAGAGACAGTTAAAAAAAAAATCAGACCACATTGTTAAAGCCATTTGTTGTGTGTTTAAAATTCAAGCTTGCTATATGCCATGGTATGTTCATCATTTCAGAGGAACTGCTGGCACTGCTACAACATTATAGCACCTTTTTATTGAGAATATGAAACATAGTGCTTCCACTTCAGTGAGCACAAAATGTGACACCAATATGCCTTCCACAAATGCTTCATCAGCTTATGCAATCAGTATTCAACCAAGGCAGAACTGTAACAAAAGTCACCCAGCTATCATTTACTGTTTATGTATAAAGAATTTGGCTTGTGGAGGTGGCACCTCCAAGTACTTCAGAAAATGCTTGAACAGTTTTAATAGATTACCACCATGAGCTGTGCAAGTTCTACAAACCAGTAACAAAAGTGACATAGCAGGAGAATGATGTTCAGCCAGTGATTACAATCTGAACAAGTTCAAGCAGTGACTCTCTGCCCCGACACAGATGAAATAAATCATAGATTACAGCCAATCTAAACTTCATCTCAGTTCAGCTGACTTTCTTTATATAAACATTCTTCTCCTCTTAGCTCACTCTATTATTTTTTTACTATTGTTTTATCCTAGTATTTATGTAGCACAGCCTCTCTCTTTCCAAAGGAAAAAAGCTTTCATATAAGGAAAGACTTAGTATTTGTTAAAGATTCTTCTTCAGATGTTATCCCCAAGATACAGAACACTTTGAGAATTCAATATTAATAGCCAGAAGTGGTTCTAATTACACCAAATAAAGCACTGTGGAAGAAATCCCAATGTCAGCATTTTGACTCAAAATATCCTTGAAGAATTAACTTGGAAGAATTTTTGGCTTCATTTCAGCAGCAAGGTAAAGATTCATCAGTTCAGCAGACAGAAAGTTTTGGCTGACTGATCTATGCACAAATACCAGTATACTTCACTGAAAACTGAAGTCACACACAATCAAATTTAAATTAGAAACCCTCTGAAGCCTAGCTGTCAGAGCACAGTAAGGTCCTAAAAGACCTTAAACACATCACAGATTGCTCAGCACTCATGAAAATAACTCCCTCTGCCTTAAAGCATTTGCAAGAGTAAGACCTGCATATGTAACACTGGAGGCAGCTTTAGGAATAAGATGAAAAGAAATCGAAGCACTCCCTGTGGAGATCTAATCCTTTTCTGCCCTGTGATTGCGAAGGATCACTTCTGGGAGGAACTCTGCACTCCAAACCATGAGATGTACCCAATTATTTGCACTGTGAATACTATTAAAACTCTCCTCTGAAGCTGTTAAACACAGTATTTTCTGCAAGTGAAACAAACCAATTTACTAAATAGATGATGATTTAGTTTTAACTGCTCTCATCAGGTAGAAGCTGACCCAGCTGCTCTTCCTAACTCATGAAAGCCACACTGCTGTGGGTTTGGCTGAATATAACTTTAAAAAGTCAAATACTTCCTTTCTGTTTTCTAGAGAAAAGAGGGAGAAGGACAGTATTTTGGTTTTGTTGTTACTGTTTTTAAATTGGTGGACAAATTAGCTATCATGCACCCAAAAGGCTTTTTGTCCATTTCTCTGACCTCCCTAGCAACGTTTCTCACTGCATTCCTCCCCAAAGTATTACCAATGTTCAGAATGTTTTCTCCTCTCTCAAGCTTACCCTTGCTTTCATAGCTTTCTCTGTCCTCTCTAATCCTGTAAACTCTACGCTGATGAAGACACAACCCCAGCACTCTTTTAATCACTGTACTTTGACACTTTCTCCCATGCTAGGATTGATTGTCCCCAGTAATGAACTGGGAAGTACACTCTGAGTCTGCTTTTTCTCTAACTTTAGAACAAATCCATGAACTCTATCCCAACTTTGGGAGAAAACCTGATCATATTATGTACAAAAAAAAAAAACATCAAAACACATCTGTCATTTTGCATATTGTTTCAGGTCTACAGTCCCTATCAAAGAGAGCCCAGTTAAATACTTAGCAACACAAGGAACTGCCAAGGAAGAAAATTACAGTGAAAATTAATACTTACAGCCATAATTAACTCAAAAGGGTGTTTATACACCCGAACAGGGGATTGATACTTCTGCACCATTGCTGCAGTTCGTAAGATCAACTCAGACCTGAAAAAAAAAAAGTTTAAAGCCATCTGTCAAATGTAGGAAACCATTTCCAATCTCGTCTGACAATTCTTCTGTGGGTGAACCCTATTCTACAGGGAACCCTTCACCATTCTTTGACGACTTTCTTATTGGAGAGGAAAACGCAGCAAGGCCCTGGAACATTATGTGTATTTTTGTCAGAAATGACTTATCACTTCTTCCAAAGATGACACAAAACTAGCACAGTTTCAGTCTGGTTTTAGTAACAAGTCTCCAACGTGCTTTGTGACTCTTGGGCAGGATGGTGAGACTTCCTGTGCTGTTGCTGAGATCTAAACACTGACACACACCAGCTGAAGGCAGAGAAGCATCGCCCAGTCCCCTGGCAAGCTAAGTGGGCTGCCTTGCTGACAGCTCATTCTGAATTGGGACACAAAAAAAAAAAAAAAGGATACATTTAAAAAAAGTATGTTAAAAAACGTATAAAGTTTTAAACCCTCTTGTTTTCAGAGAGGAAAAAAAAGAAAAGGATGACTACAGCACACTGATATAAAGCCTTCTTGCATCATTTACAAAGCAACTGAATTCTATAGAGAGAGAACCAGGGAGAAAAACTCCAGAGAAACTACAAACATTCCGGGAAAAATTCACCAGTGACAGGAGTTGTTTCCAGGGCTTTGTGTCTGCCTTTCCCAGCGAAGGGCTTGACCCAGACTCTCTCGAATGCAATTACATTTATTGACACTGGCGGTAGCACTTGCAGCGAAACCACGGGCTTCTCGCCAGACTCATTTTAAGTAAAAAAATAGGTTTGTTATATGAAGTTCGTAATTTCTTTTTTTGGTGGGGGTGTTGTCAGGCTGTGCGCGGTGCTTCTGGAAAGCCTCATCAACTGCAGCTCCGGCGGGCGGGCACAGCGGCTTCTCCGGCGAAAGCAGCCAACAATAAACTCCAGAGTCACAAGGACAGTTCCCCCCACGTCCCCAAATCAAGGCAGGGAGTGGCTACCCGTAACTCCCCGTCATTTACAACCCCACACCTGAATCTGCAGCACAGAGCCGCAAATCCCCTCGGACAGAAACACTTACACAACAAAGAACCTCGGCGCTTCCCTCAGCCTCGGGCCGGGACCGACGGCCACCTGTGAGCCGCCCCNGTTGTTACTGGTGACGGGGCGGGGGCGCGGCTTGGCCCCGGGCCAGGCTCTGCGCGTGCGCACGGCCCCGCGCGCGGGGGGTGGGGGGGGGAGGCTGCGGCCCGCGCTGCCGCTGCGCATGCGCGGTGTGAGGCGCTGTCAGGGCACGGGCCCCACGCGCATTCAGCCCCCACGCACGTGGAGCTCGTTCTGAGCATCTCTCTGGGCATAAACCCTTCACCGCTCCCCTCCGTGGCGGGGGGGTTGGCGGACGCGTCCTTCCTGGAGCGGAGGCTGCAGCCCCACCTGGGCTTGCGGCTCGTCAAGGGCTCCGGGTGGGCGCCACGAGCGATGGGGAGCGGGGCAGAGGGGAGAGCCCTGAGGAGCGGCCGCCGGCCGAGGCAGCTGCGGTGGCCTCGGGGTGATGGTGCCAGGCCAAGGGGAGCTGAGCGTGGGAGAGAAGCTGCCCCGAAGACCTCACTGGGACAGAGTGTATCTCTCCTGAAAGTGCAAAGAGCTGCAGTGAGGGTCATAGATGGTATCTCCTGAGAACAAGTACTACAGCACCTCGTTAGTAGTAAACAGTCTCCCTGTTCAGGCTATAATCCCCTGAGGAGGTGCTGAACCTGTCCCAGGGGCTCTGAAGTGCGCAGGCAGAGCTCGGGCACCTGTGAGGAGCTCTGTGGGCATCTGGCTCTGTCCAGCAGCACTCTCGCAGCTGCCATGGGAGCACAGGCGCAGCCCAGGGACCTGCCTGGGTCACACCTCAGCATCCTTCTGCCTCTGTCATTAGCCTGCAGTCACCCAGCCTGGGGTGCTTTGCAGCCTAACATGTCTGAAAGAGTTCTATCTTGGACCATGCCTACCATGTTTTAACTGTGATCTGCTCAAACCAAGCAATACGATTATGTTTTGTGTGATACCAGTACATCACAAACTATGTCAAAACAAAGACTTACACCTTAGTCCATGCTTCTGCTCTCTTCAGTGACTCTGTTAAGGCATTGGTTTTTTTTACTCAGCTTTATTACTGCCTTAGTCTCAGAAAATAAACCTTTCTACTAAAATTTAGTCATTATCCTGCCCTCTTGGTGCAATTCTTTCTCTAGGAAGGCTGAATCTGTGGTTACTATTAATAAGTGATTCAGCTACAGTTCTTTCTTACACAAGCCATGTGTCTTTTAAAGCTAGTCAAGAATAGTGCCATGTCTGATCCGAAACTAGTCATTAACTGAAGCTGTTTAATCTGTTAAGAAATTGTTTCCCTGAATCTGGTTTCTGATGCACCACTTGGCCAGTTATCTTCATGTAGCTGAAGTTAACCAGTTAATTTAGTAAGTCTGTAATTAAATTTAGTTATCTGATTGGTATTCCCTGCCATTATGCCTGTAACATCCTTTTCCTGCTCTGAAAGCCTGAGATAAAACCCTGCCATCATAGCAGGGTGAGGAATTTACACCCACTCAGATTCCTCTTTGTTCATAACATTTCTCTCCTTAGATTCTGGCAAATGTTTAAATTCTTACTGACTGCCACTATTGTGTTTAACCAAGTGGCCTGATAACCAGAAAATCTTTATTTGGACTTTTAAAGACATTTGGGGTTTATTGATAGAGTGAAAGCATTAAAGTCTGTAATTTCAAGTCCATAATGTCTAAATCAATTGTGGTAGATGTGTTGTCTGTTTTCTGCAGAAACAATAACCTTAACAGGGTTGACACAGAAGAGGGAAGTGCTTTGGTTTCAGTTTTTCCTATGCCTGTTGATATTCCTCCTACATCTTCTCTTATGGAAGCTCCAGCAGTGCATTGCTAGAAGGAATATAACTCAACAGATGGGTGGGTGGAATGCTTAAGGAAAGCTGTGAGGCATGCTGAAGGCTGAAGCCCAGAGGACACAGGCTGAAAGTGTAAACCATGCAATATTTTCAGAAAATTAGGAATGCTGCTTGCTAGGGATGAAGGGAAGTTGAGCTTTAAAAAGGGTTGCAAGGTCGCTCACTCCCCACCATCTGAACACTTTTCCTGGCTTGCATTCCTCGGCATTATGAACTCTGGTTACACAACTCACAGCCCAGTCATTTGTCTTGTTTCAGGCACTATTGCCAGGAAAACGAATGGAACTAACAGTATCTTTTATTAATAATAATAACTAACTTAAAAGTACAGTTGCCTGGGAGCAGCACAGGCTGGTGTGTACAAGAATAGATTCAAAACACCTCGAGGCCTCGCTGTAATTCAGTGTAAGCCCCTGGAATTTCAGCAGGCAGGGACTTGCTCTCTTTTGTTTGGATCCCAGAGAGTGAATAAAAATGGTCCTGGCTTCTTACTGTCCAGAAAGTCTCATCGTTGCAGCTTTTGTACTAAAGAGAGGAGACTATTAGGAGTTCTCAACAAAGAGGATGTGCCTTCATTCAAGGTCTTGCTGCTAAGCTGTCCGTTACTTAAAAGCATGTGAAAGGGAGGTGAGATTTTGAGTTCAGATATACTGCAGTTCTTCAAGAGACAGTCTCTAAATCAGCCCCATCTGAGTCAGTGGAATATTTAGGTACCACTGGCTACATTGAAATAAATCCCTGCTTCCTAAACCTTTAAAACCAAGAAAGAGGTCCCAAATGATAACATTTGCAGCTAAAATAAGCATGATGACTGACAAACAGGGACAGAGTTGTGCCCCGGGGACATGCAATTCTAGTTTACACAAAGTTATTCTCAAATGCATTGTAGGTGCTTAACTAGGTGTCACATTTTTTTCTTTCTCCTGTCAGTTTAGGGAGCTGCATCTCCTAGCGCTGGATGTGAGGTGATGTGAATTCCTTCACTCATAAAACCAAAAGGAACTGTGACACCCAAGTTCAGTCCTGCAGACACATCCCTGAATGTTCTCTATTGCAGCCGTAAGTATTTTTGTAAGCTCCCTGTATAGCACTTAGTGTGGAAACAGGAGGAGAAATTTCTTCCACATATCTCTGGAGATCTCAAAGCCCTCTGTGATGTCAGGGAAGACAGTAATAATAATCCCAATAGGCAGACATAAATATAGAGGCTCATAAAATCTCATAGGAAAAGTTCTACAGGAGGTCAATAAGAAGGCAGATGAGAGCTCTTCACTTCCAGGGTGATCTCCTTATCCCTAAACACTGCTGCCATTTAGCTCCGCAGTAGTCTTGTATCATTGACAACATTGGGAATGGGGTAAAATGCCTCCAGAACAGACTGTGCTCAGAGAGGTGATGTTAATGTATGAAACTGAGAAGGCATTAAGCTCTTGTGCTGAGATTTTTAGTGAGGATTAAGCTGACCTTAGCTTACTGTAGTTTAGTGCAGTGTAAATGAAGATGTATTAACTTTATACCATTATTTATCTGAACTTCCCCACGTGTTACAGTGCAAAAAGCCTTAAATGACTTCTAGACTGAAACCCTTTATGTTTTCATGCCACAAACGGTGAGAAACATGGAGGGTTTTTCCTTTCTTCTCAGGTGACTGATAGGAAAATTGAATTGTAGGCTGGGAGCTGGCCAGAGACACCAGCTGCCAGTGCTTGGACTCCAGCAGCTGACATCAGAGCACAGGCTCCATTGACACAGCAAAGGTTACACAGATGAACATTAGCAGAGAGAGGACCAAGTTCTGATTCATAAAATACATGAATTGGGATGAGCATGTGGGAAGCCCTTATTCACATCCTCTCATTGCAAAGGCTGTCACTGTGCAAGGCTCCCTGCATCGAATCTGCTGTCACTGCTGAGAAACAGCACAGTGCTAAAGCCAAAGTGAGCAGGTGGTGCAGGAAGAGCTGCTGGTACAGAAGCAATTAAAGCATGAAGAGATAGCAGAGTCCATATGAAGCATCTTTCCAATACCTGTGTTTGTATTAGTAGCACCAAGAGGTTGATCACAGTAGCACAGTCTTCTTGGGAGAGCGTGAGGAGGGGAAGACAGCTTTTGGGGCTCCCACAAACACTGGGAGGTGGCACAGGGAGGCCAAAATGTCAAAGGGATTTCACCTCCATGAACTTTTTTCCACTGTAAAGGGAAATCAATAGTTTTTATGGTTACTTATTTCCTGGGGTATTTGATTGTTGCTGAAGAGGTCTTGCTCAAAATAAAGGGAGCTGGAATTGCAAGCAATGAAGTGATGAGCAGCTTTTCTAATAGCCTCAGGAAACAGCCCTTGTGCCTGTGTGCCACTGCCTGGGAGACACCTGCCAGCAGAAGAGCCTGTTCCCAGTCATCTCTTTCAGTGTGTTAACGGATTGTCTGGACCTGAGCAGTTCATCAATACTATTTTTCTGTCCTTAAAAGAGCATCAATCTCAGCCAAGAGGCATAGCAAAGGCAAGGAAGAGTAAACTTACTATGAAAACAAAACCAAAGGCTGTTTACTCTCTCTCTCTTTAATGAGTCTGACAGTAAAAATACTCTTATCTACCTTAAGAAGTGTTGAATCAAGCTGTTGGGTCACTCGCCAGGTAGAGACTTTGTCCCTATTTGCCTGTAATATGTTGGCTTTTCATTTTTCCCCCAAATACCAGAGGAGTAATAAGAAACAATTACTTCTTATTAGAAGTATTCCACAAATCCAACTCCTCTTACAGTATGCCCTGACTCCAGCAGTGCTGGGTCTGCACTCTGTGGGCAAACACTGGGGTCTTTCAGCAGAGCTGGGTCAGGACAAACCGCCTTTGTGGCAGCTGCTCCGCAGTTATCAGTGCATGGAGCTGGGCAGCTTATTCCCGTGACTGCAGGAAAACGAGGCATATCATTATGAGGCACTTGCACACCAAAATAACTACCAGTATAGCTATTTCAGGGGTTATTTTTTTAAATCCCACTGTCTGTGGATTGGGCCTGTGCTAGCAGCCTTCATCCAAAGATGGCTTAAAAAACACTTGAGAAACAGAAGTCTCACGATGCTATTTGCAGGCCCTGGCAATGCAGCTTATCTCCTCTGATCAGCACAATTCCTTGCATGAATTCCGGTCCTGTATCCAAGGCAATCTCATTATTTGCTACACACACTCAATCTGCTTGCTAATTTCTTTTTCCTTGTCACAGGGGAGGAACCTTCCTGTGCTCCACAGGCGTTGCCTGTGCTTGGGAGATGGAAGAAAGAAAGCAAGACGCATAAAAAATGTCAGCCAGTCCCAGCAGCAGCAGCCTGAATGGTGAGTGCAATCTAGAGACAGATGTTCCTTCCAATTGAATTGTCTGTGTCATGATTCCAGCCAGTTCAATGCTCCTGAAAAGTGTGAGATGGAGGGCATTGCTGAGCAGAAGGCTGGCTGTGTCGTGGGAGCTGGCACGCTGCGAGCTGCAGCTCTGCTGATTTGGACGTGGCTGCAGCATTAATCTGTCTCAGGCCTTGAGCATCAGTGGCTGGCTGACTGTCCTGGAATTAATTTGGCTAATGTACTGCATGATGGAAAGCCACATTTGCAATCTCTTTGCCAGGCAAGATTGAACAGAGATTGATATCATCCTTTATCCCTGGATAAGTGAACAGGTAGCAGAGCTTTGGTGCAGGGATACCCACTGAGGCTTCAGCTCCATCTCTCTAGAGATGAGAGGTGATGTATTTAACACATCCTGGGTCTTGTAGCTGATAGAATGGGGCAGTGGGTGCCTGAGCAGAGAAAGATGATGTGCAGTTGCCTTTTGAGTCAAGCATTGGCTGTGCAGCCCCTGTGCAAGTGGGATGTGTAGGAATTTTTTCTGAGGGCAGCTTCCAAATGGCAGTCTCAGAATAACTTGGTTTAATGAAGGGGATGATCTCCAGCACAGGAAGCTTATTTGCAGTCGTGGTTTCAAGCTAGTAGTCACAGACTAATGTGTGACTACTAAGTATTTCAAATTAGCTAATGAACAGCTGTTCTGTTTGATTTGCTTTTGGTCATAAAGTTGAGTCTCAATTAAACAAAAGCCCAATGCTGGATGTGCTTCAGTACAGCTCCCTGGAAAGAGAGTGGAAACAAGCCCAACACTTCCTTAGTGCCCCATCCCTAACACTCATGTGCCTCCAGGCCTCCACTGCACCACCTCTGTGGGGAGTGAGAAAGGAAAGGGGTCTTGAGCACTCAGGAGGCAGCAAGAGGTCAGATGGTTATGGCATTGGTGGAAGCTGAGGCAGCACCAGCTGAGCAAAACCCCAAGGCTCTGGAGATCTGGACAGATCTGCTCAGGAGGTTCACCCAAGGATGACATCCAGCTTGGGAAGCAGAAGAGGGTACAGTGTGACATGGGAGGGACATCATTGTACATCCATCAGAGCTCCAGCTAAATTAGTTTTGTATCAGTCAGTAGGAAAGGACCTTTCAAGGGGGGCTGGGCACCCCTTTACCACCACTCTGTGAGACGTAAACTGCACTGAGTGAGCAACCATGTGCCTTCCCTCCCTGTCACTGCCATGGCCACATCCAGCACTGGCACAATCAGCAACAGAGAAATACAGGTGATTGCAAAGAAACCATGGGGGTACATGGGGGTGAGCCACATCCACACACCACTGCTCAAACTAACCCAGAAGGAGCTAACTGCCAAAAATAAACCCCAGCCTACCCTGGCTGCCATGCTGTGCCATGGGAACAATACTGTGCATATTATCAGATCCAGCAGGACACAAGCAGCCTAAGGGTCTTTTTACATTTGGCTTGAACAGGCTAAAAATAGCCCCCCAAACCCATTCCTTTTTTACACTGCCATCTCCTCCCTCTGTTCCTGTTCGCTGGCACTTTTACATGCAAAGCAGGATTTGGGAGCCAAGGCCTGGTAATTAGACTCTGGCCCAGCAGCTGCAAGTGGAACAGCTGGAGGTGCTATTTTTATGGGTTATTAATTGACTCCATGAAAAAAAAAAAAAACAAAAAAACCAATCCAACTCTGAGCCCAGCAAACAGAGCAGGGCAGTGAGCCCCAGTCCACAGCCATGGGGCAAGGTCTTAGTGACAGGAAAAGAGAAAATCAAAAAGAGCCCAGTATCCTAAAGCGGCTTAGTTGTAGCCATTTCTGCAAGGCTAAATATAGAACAAAAATCCTCCCCATCTTCAGCTCTGTTGACTGAGATGAGAAAGCACAAAGAAGGAGACAGAGCAAAATATGGTTTTTCACTTAACCCCCTCATAGGCTGCAGAGGGAAACTGCTGCTTCAGTGATGCTCCCAATGCTTAAAACCAGATCCCCCTGGCAGCAACACCCCGACCAGCCCTTTCCTTGGCACTAAGGAGTGCAGCAGCATTTGCTCCAGCCACAAAGCCCATGGGCTGGCATCAATGTGCCAGACAGGAAAGCTCCTGGTGCCAGCCCAGTGCCTGGGCACAGCCAGGTGAGCTTACAGAGCCTCCGCTTCCAGGCACAGTCTGTGTCCCTTCACCGGGGCTGAACCACCCACACTGCTTCAAACCAGAGCAGGAGAATGCCGGGAGACCTCCTGCCTCCAGTTCTCCTTCCTCCCTGCCTTTCCTGCAGCTGAGGACAGACAAGGCTTGGGCACAAATGAAACCACCTGGGACCAGGAGAGAAACCCTACATCAGTGGCCAGAGTAAGGAAAAGCTCAGGGTGCCGGTGCCAGGAGGGAGCAGGACTCAGGCCATTGCTTCCATAAAACCTACTGTGTATCTCCTTAGACCTCGGGCAGGTAAATAACAGATGACTCCAGCAGAGCTGCTGAGAAGCTGAGAAACCATCAGAGCATTTCATCTTTATGGGAAATTGATTTAACTCTTGTCTGTATGCTGACAGCCAGCAAGGACCTGTCCCCGAGACAGCCCAGATTGCTGGCCCAGGCTGTGGCCTCTTTGTTCAGGCCTCAGGCTTAACTTCTGAAAACAAATCACCCTCAGACACGGGAGAGGAAGCAGCAGCTCTCCAAGCAGAGAGAACAAGCAGGTTCACTGTGCCTGGGCATTGCCTGTGCTGTCAGGCAAAGAGGAGGGAGAGGCAGCAGGACCAGCCTTGCCAATATCTTACAACGCGGCCTGAGAAAGCCCCCTCCACAGCAGCTGATGGCAGGAGGCAGGACAGCCCTGTGTTCCACAGTTCCAGCATAGGAATCTCTTCCCACTGCCAGCACCCATACAGCAAGCGGAGCACCAGAGGCTACCCTAGACATCCCTTCCCACTGTTCTGCCATGAGCCAGACAAAGAGATAGTGCTTAGAAGAGGGGGATGTTTCTCTCCAACCTCCACTCTTGACTGTTCTGACAGGTTTGGAGTATTTTCAGTCCCTCCCATGCTCCAAGCTGCATAGGCTCTAGCTATAGAGGTGACTGAGGAAAACACACATGTTCTAATCTCATCTTTTGGAGGTGCAACCAGTTCCCATAGACATACCTTCATCATGAGCATGCACTCCTGCCTCTGAGCCCACCTCTGGCCTTGCTGCCAAGAACATCTGCTTTCTGTGCCAGCCTGGCAGTGCTGATGTAGGAAAGCTCCTCTTCAAAAGGCAGCTCTGCCATGTGCTAGGAGCTGCGAAGAGCTGTCAGAGCTCCTGCTGGGTGCCAGCAGTTTATCCCTCTAGGACAGAGTTGTTGGTTACAGAATCATAGACTCTTAAGGGCTGGAAGGGACTTCAAAAGCTCACCCAGTCCAGCCCCACTGCCAAAGCAGGGCCACCTAGAGTAGGTCACACAGGAACTCATCCAGGTGGTTTTGAATGTCCCCAGAGAAGGAGACTCCACAGCCCATCTGGGTTAGTCCTTTCTTTCCTGCTGCTTTGCCCAGACTGTGTTCTGCCTGCCCTGCATGAGCAGATGCTCCCAGCCCCTCAGGAGCATCAGCTTCATGCAGAGAAAAAGGCAGAAGTGGCAGCAGGACAAGGACAGCCTCAGAGTAGGGTTCCTGTGGGGAAGGCAGAGACCCATCACCTTTCCCCTCACCATTAATTCAGCCCAATTTGACAACTGCTACGTGTGTGGCAACAGGGGAGCAGCTGTAGTTATGCACAGGCTCTGTGTCCCATGGTGTCTGCATGGAGCCCTCTCCACTACCTTGAGCCTGGGCAGGTGAGCTGCAAACATGCTGCCACAGGAAGGGAATTCAGCATCACCTGCATGACCCTACTCAGGCTGGACGAGATGCATGTTGCTCATGCATCCACAGGTCTGGCAGTAGCATATCTTTCCAGGTTTTTTTTTTCCCTAGCAAGACCCAGTAAATGCCATCTGTGCTACCATCACACCTCTCCACAAGATCCAAAGCTGTGGTTACACAAGCACTTTGGGGCAAGCAGAAGGGAAGGCAGCTTCAAGGGCTGTCAGAACCACAGGTGACCTTGCTGGAGAGCAGAGAGCTGCAGGCAGAACTCAGGGGTTGCAAAAATCTTTGGCCTCCACAGCATGAAATGGGGATTTGAGACCAAAGCACATCAAGCAAGCTGAAGGAGAGTGACATTTTCCTTCCCAGCTGCTATATCCTTGCCCACACAGCTGGTGGGATGACTCTGTGCAGCTAATGATGCAACGTGATTAGTACACAAATGATGCATTTGCACCAGGAAGAGAAAACTCACAAAAAAAAAACAAGAGGAGAAAAGAGAAGAAAAGCAAGGAACCAAGGCACATTTGGGGATAGTAGCATGCAGCACTGAGCTCTTTAAAAATCTGCTGAGGAAGGCACTTGCACAGCACATGGTTTGGACAGATCAATGAAGCTGCAAAGTAGCCTGCTCCTGGCAGGCACACAAATCCACTTTCTAATGAAATTTACAGCAAGTGGTATTTAGGTCACTACTCGGAAGCATTCAGTTTATTCCAGGCAGCTTTTTAAATATTTAAGAAATAGCTGTCAAATTAAGCCTGCTCACCCCTGGCTGGAAGGTCCAGCTTGGAGCCATGGCAGACTTCTTAGCTACAGTTTAAAAATATATCTATTTTAAGCTTTCTTTGATTGCTCCCTGTCTCCATCATCACAGCACAAGGATTGAAATCAGCTCCCAAACTAAGGGCCCAAGTGATGCTCCAGCTGTTCCTCATCCCCTCCCCAGGGCCAGGGCAGAGAGACACTCAAACCTTCCTGCAGCCTGTGTTCTCCCTCCAGCAGTAAACACAGGACTTCAGCTGCTGCTGAGGGAAGACCAATACTACAGCCAGACCTAAAAACAGCTCTTAAGGGAGCAGCTAAAAGCAGAGGTGAACCTTCACTAAAGGCTGAGCGGAAGGATCTGGCTCAAACTGATGATTGCTAACACTGTTCCCAGACATCAGGCTTTAAGCAAGCTGCTAGAGCCTCTTCCACTGGTGATGGAGAGGGAAGAAAGGTGGAAACCAGGCAGTTCTCTGGCTGTTTGCCCAGCAGAAGTAGCCACAGCCCCAAATGTCCATGTTCTCAGTTCCTGTACAAATCAGACATTTCCTTTTCCACAACAATGCAAAATCTAAGGCTTTGCTTTGTGTAACAGGCTGATGGCATTAACCCATTCCTGCCCCAGCTGAAGGCCCAGCCTACCAGGCACAGATCTCAAAGCTTTTCCAGCCTAAGCCCAGGCCAGGAGCAGAGGAGGGCAGAAAGCAGCCTCGGAGCATGGCTGGGCTCCCGGCATGTGGCTGCATGATGCTGGTTCCCAGTCGGCTCTTGTGGCCTCAGCCTGAGGGCTTGGTGCAAGGGGAAAAGCCACCTCCACAGCAAGGCATTTGCTGGGACATGCTTTGGAGGTCAAAGCAGTTTTTTTGCTCACTGACTTGCCCCACCTTTTGTGGGGTCTGGCTTTCCTCCCAACCCAGCCCCAGTGCTCAAGGTTTGGCCTGTCTGCAGTTGAGGTGAAACACGGGTGCATATGCAAACACCTCTGCCTCTCTCCTCACTATTTTTGACTTGTGCACATAAATACCCATTTCATGCTCAGCTGATGAAGGATTTGCTTGGCTGGGTTATGATCCTGGCTGTTGCTCTGCAGCTGGCTCTGTACCAGGATCTGGCACCAGAGGACAGTCAGTCTCCGACCTAACTTCCACCATCACTCCTGGGCTTGGACGAGCACACTAGGACAGGGCTGCTGGGCACCACGCAGCATGGCATCATCCACCATGGCCCTGAAGCCCTTTCCCTATGCCCTGCCCGATGACACTGTGTATGGAGATGGACAGGGAGGGACCAGTGACGCAGAGAAAATGCCTGACTTTCCTCTCCTGCTCTCCCATCAGCTGGCACAGCCTCCTCCCATGGCTTAGCTGTGACCCTGGCTCTGCTCTGCCTGAGTTAATTCACCTTGTGACAGTTCAGCTGGGTTGCAGAGCTGGGACCCATCCCCTTTTGTGCCCCCACAGAGCTGCTTTCCCTTGCTCTGCCTCAGGCTTGCTGTCCACAGCTCCAGGAGGGGAGAGCATCAGAAACAGCAGCCAGTTGCTCCGTGTCTGTACAAAGAGGACTCACTGACCAGGTCACACGCATCCGTCTGTAAAACAAGAGTAGGCCGAGCACCCAGGGATGGCTAAAGGCAGTAACTGCTCTTGTGCTTTCTACCTAGGAGGAAAAATGCTCAGTGTAAGATGTCTCACAAGAAGGAGCAGGTATTCTAATCCCTCTCATGACCAGGAGAAGGGAGCTTTCATCCAATCTCTACTCCTACCAACCTTTCTTTGCCCAGGCAGCATCTTTCAGCCTGGGGACACAGACTCTGACTGGGATTCATTGTTTAGTAGGAGAACCCTTATCCTGTCAATAAAAACAACCCCATTAAATCCTGCCTGGAAGAGAGAATTCTTATTCAGCCTGAAGGACAAATGTGATGTGTGAAGTCAGAGAAGAGGGCTGGCCCTGGATTGTCCTCCATGTCTCGTGCTGGCTGATGAGGAGGGAACGGTTCACCCTCTCATTCAAGCTGGGCCTCCAATTCTGAAGACATTTCCAAGAGTGATGTGTTCGGAAAGCACAGAGGACCTAAAGTGTTCAATCCAGCAACACAAAAGCCATCAGCCTTGCTCACAGTTTTGCCAAGAGAAGCCCAACAGCCCACACCACCTTCCCTGAGACCAATCTTCCTCTTTTTCCATTTAGCAGATCCTGATTAATCCAAAAAAAAGACCAATGTGGCTGCTCTGATCCAGCAGGCTATCCCAACTTGCTCAGGCACAAACCTTCTCAGGCCATGCTGGTGGGTGGCACAGCTGTGTGTGGCACTATCCATTACCAGCAGTGTCTGCAAGCACAGCAGAGAGGGCTCTGGCTGCTTGTGCTGCACCTGCAATCAGAGCTTTCCAGTGCAGAGATGCTTTTTTGTTTTCTTCTCTTGTGGAAGATATGAAGTTATTACAGAGAATTTGCATTCTGGTCCAAGAGCCCTGACCTGAAGTTTTCCTTCTCAGTAAAGAAGTTTGACATAAAAATACACTGAGAAGCCAAATCATTCCCCATGGATGCTGCTGGCCTTCACGTATGGGGAAAGGTGTTACAGCCCTGGCACGAGCTGGGGCACTTTCTTGCCAGGGAGAAGGAATCAGCTGCATGTCAGCAAGGGCAGTATTTCCCAAAACCCCTACTGCCCTGCCTGCCACCCTGCAATACTGCACCTAGACCCAGTTTTGCAGCTTCAGCAGGACCAGACACTGCCAGCTGGCTGGCACAGCTCGGGGCTGCCCTCACCTCCAGCACTGAGACCTCCAGGGCCCTGAGTCCAGCAGGATTTTCCCCTGCAATCAGAAAAACTACTGAGAAATCATTAAAAAGCCCAGTTCTGTGGTTAGAAGCAGGAGAGGAGATCACAAGCAGTGTCTGTGCTAGATGCCCTGGGCTTAGGTTACAGGATTGATCCCGTTCTCTCCAGAAGAGAGAAGAGGCAGAACAAGAGGCAGAACTTCTTCCAAAAAGCCATGGGATGCTCAGAGCATGACCTCAGCAGTCAGAAATGGAGGAACTGAGAAAGCTGTGCAAAGCTGTAGCTCCCTGACCCGTAGAGCTGACGTAAGGGCTCGGTGCTGCCAAAGGCAGAGGTCTGGCTCAGCCAGCGCCCACCAGGAGCTTCTGTGGGCCTAGAAACAACCAAATGCTTTCCTGCCAGATGAGCAATTTGTATCAGTTCCCTGTGAGGAGTAAGAAGAGCTAGCCTTAGCTGGGCATGGTAAGTAATGGGCTGCTGGAGCAGCTCCCATCTCCACATCCCCAGAGCAATTGTGTGGAATGAGCAGAGAAATCCCATGTGCTGGGAAACAAGGACTGGGGAGCTTAAGGGAAGAGCAGAGAGGGTGGAGCTGCCTGAGGCTGGAGGAACAGGTCAGATGCTGCAGCAGGACAGCCTACCCACCCAAAAAAGGATCTGAACTGCTGACTTCCATGGAGCTGTGTCCAAGCAGGGGCTGGAGCAGAAGCTGCAGAGCCCCAGAAGTTACATGGGGCTCTTCAGTGTGGGGAGGGAAGGCACCACATTGCGGTGGGACAGGGTGAAGCAGTGCAAGGAGGGCTGTGACCAGCCAAAGAGCAATGCTTCCTCCAGTAAGCAAAGGCCTTGCTCCACGAAAGCACACTTCCCCTTGTCTTGCCATCAGCATGGGAAGCGTGTCCAAGCAGATAACTCATTGCTCTGGAGACTTGTGTATTTGTGAGATAAGCACTTCTGACCAGCACAGAAAGGGCGGGGGGGGTGTGGATCCACCTTCTTGCAGCACACAGGGAGCAAATGGTCCACGAGGCTCCTCCATACAATTACTCATGCTTTGATGGTCAGGTTGTGTTTGCAAAATCACGAGAGCCACAGTGGTGCCCAAAGCACTTTGCACACAAACCTCCTTCACAGCTGGGGAAGAAAAAATCTGGCATGTGCTTAGAGAAGTGGGGCAAAACTCTGCTTGGGAGCAAGCTCAGAGATGGACACTCACCATCCCTGCCAGCACCCTCAGCACCTCTCACACAATCACAGAATAGTGGGGATTGGAAGGGACCTCTAGAGCTCATCCAGCCCAACCCTCTGCAACTCATGCAGGGCTCAGAGCTGCCCCTGCATTGCCCAGCACTGACCATATGAAATCCTCAGAGCAGACAAGCTGTTGGACGTTGCCCATTTTCACTCAGGCAAGAGAGCAGCAAGGGGGAGGGGAACAAGCATTTTGTTTGACCCCAGTGATTAAAACTGTTTCCCTTCCAGGAAAGCCTGGAGCTAACCATGGTGGGGAGTAATTTTGCCTCGTTGGTAGGCAAAACTAGTAAAACAGCACAGGCTTCAAAACATCACGCAACACCAACACCCACTGGCTGGAGTGTTTGCCTACTCTCTGGCCAAGAAATTCTATTTAAGAGCCTCAGAGCAGCTTCAATTTGTAGGAAAACCAGATAGGCAACTGATAAACCCAGGTGCACTCACCTTCCCAGGGCCATGAGAGGTTTCAGAGTAGGGACAGGGGATGCATCGCTGCTCCAGACAAGCACAAGCAACTTTTATAAAGCAATTTCAGTCACTCCAGCTGAGAAACAAGTAAGATCCTTAAGCATGATTTGCAAGTTACACAGCCCCAAATACCCAACTGACCCACTTCTCCCAGGCATGTTGTGCTTTCCTCAAATGAAGGCAGCTGTTTACAAGCTCTAATCCACTTTGCATGTTGGTTAAGCAGAGACCTCAGCACACCAAGTCAGTGGAGGCTGCATCATGCCTCTACCTGTCAGCCCAAAGAGCCTTTTACTGGAAATGTGCTCCCAGTGCAGCTCATGACTTCAGCTACTGGACTGTTTTCACAGCAAGACCCTGGGAGAGGTGCTGGGACAGGCTGGGGACCATACTGGGCAGTCATGTGTGTATGACTCTATCAAGACACAGAATCCCCCCCAGGAGATGTTGGGGAAAAGCACGTTGTTTTCTAAAGGCAGTGACCAGCTCCTTGCTGACTCATTCTGAACTGAGACACAGAACACTGACATTCTTTTTGTAGAAGTCATGAGGTCAGAAAGATGTAATAGTTCTCTGAGAAAATGGGCAGAAAGGCCATTGCAGGACTGCCCTTCCTGCAGGCACCGCTCCCCTCCCCACCTTCAGCTCATCCTCCTCAGCACTGCCACCACCACTCCAATTGCCCTCCAGTACCCAACCAGCTGCTGTAGGAGCAGCCCAGCAGACACTATCCTTCAGCCAAGAACTGCTCCCCTCTCAGGTGTAAAGATCAGCGCCAAAACATCAACAGACCCACCTGGTACCAGCAGCTGGAGAGAAGCATTTGATGTCCAACATCTGAAGCTGAAGCACTCCTGTACTCATGAAGATGCCAGTCTCCTTCTCAATCACTGCCAGTGCTGGAGCAAAGCTACCACCAGAGTGCTGTGGGTTGAAAGGGCCCTGCAGAGCTCATCCAGCCCCAGCCCCTGCTACAGCAGGTTCCCCTCCAACAGGGGCACAGGAACGTGTCCAGCTGGGGTTGGAAACCTCCCGAGAAGAGAAGGAGCCTCCACACCCTCCCTGGGCAGCCTGGGCCAGGGCTCCCTCACCTCAGCACCGAAGGACCTTCTCCTTGTGTTTCAGTGGAACTGCTCGTGTTCCAGCTCATGCTCATTACCCCTTGTCCTGTCACTGGACACTACAGAAGAGTGTCACCCCATCCTCCTGACAACCACTCTTTAGTGTTGATGAGGTCCCCCCTCAGGCTTCTGTTCTCCAGGCTGAACAGCCCCAGTTCCCACAGCCTTTCCTCATAAGAAATATGTTCCAAGATGTTTTGCTCAGGAATTTGTTATTAACATGACACTCAAGAGGCAAAATGCAGCAATAAAGAACTCCTGTACTTTGCCCAGGAGCCAGTGTGGGCATCACAAGCTGAACAGCTTCTGTGGCACTTCCTGTGACCACCAAGCACAGGGAACACACACAAGCCCAAGCACAGCACGGGCTCATGAGGGGAACCTCACTCTACCTATGAAAGGCAATGCAGGAGCCAGGCTCTTCGCAGTGCAAGTGAAAAGTTACTACTTCCTTTTAACAAGGGTATTATTTTGCTACCCAGGTGGAACAAAAGGGATTTGGCATGTGCAATTTCACCCTCCAAGTAACCTCTTCCAGGTACCATACACCAGAGGTGGTCACCAACTATATCAAACCTATGGCAGAGCTGCCGCCCCTGAGGGGCTCCCACGGCTTCATCACCTAGTAGATGGTTGTATAATGCACAAGCTCCCTGGGCTGATGTGCAGCAGGAAGGGCACGACGTCCACACCCCCATTAAAGGAAGAGCCGTCCTGGTTTCACTTTAAGCGACCCGTTCCGCGGAGCTCCACACCCTCTGGTGGTACTGGAGCTCGGCACGCTCAGGAGATGCTCTCAATTCCCCCCTGCACTGCTGCACTCAGGATTGATTTACCCTTGCAAACCCCTCAAGGCACAGCTAGAGAGCACTACAGCGTGTGAATGCCTCTGTGTGGTGGTTTAGGCCAATATCCACCCAGTCATAATATCATTCCCCCTCCTAAGCTGGACAGGAGAGAGAGAGGGGAATATAACAAACTGCTTATGAGTTAAGGACGGAGAGATCAAACTCGGCAATGAGCGTCACGGGCAAAACAGACTCAACTTAGGGAGAAAAAGGTTTGCTTTATTAAAAAAACAATAAAAGCAGGGAGACAAGAAATAAAACCGTCTTAAAACACCTCCCCCCACCCCTCCACTGCCCGGGACTCCTTTTCCGTCCCCACCAGCGGCACAGGGGATGGGGGTTGCAGTCAGTTCATTACAGATGGACTTTGCCGCTGCTGCTTCTCAGGG
>WBNH01008838.1:0-46156 GCA_013401255.1 Urocolius indicus | reverse complement strand
CGCGGGGACAGGCGCCGCCACGCGGGGACAGGCACCGCCACGCGGGCAAAGGCATCGCCACGCGGGCACAGGCATGGGCACAGGCGCGGCCACATGGGCACGCTACCGCCACGCGGGGACAGGCGCCGCCACGCAGGGACAGGCGCCGCCACGCGGGCGCAGGCTGCTCCTGCCCCGCAGCTCAGGCTGCAGCGGCGGTAACGCAGAGCAAACGTGCATGTGGTCATTGAATCGTTATGGCTGGAAAAGAGTTTGAAGATCGTTGAGTCCAAGCCCTCCCCTCCCCCTGCCCAGCCCAGCACTCACCCCCAGCACCTCAGCTCCCTGTCTGTTAAATACCCAGCCTGGAGCAGACTGAGGGGTGAGCTCGTTCATGTGTGCAAATCCATAAAGGGTGTGTGTCAGGAGGATGCAGCCAGNGGGGGACTGCACTGGATGAGCTTTGGAGGTCCCTTCCAGCCCTTAAGATTCTGTGGTTCTGTGATCTCCAGGGATGGGGACTCCACCACCTCCCTGGGCAGCCCATTCCAATGCTTAATAACCCTCTCAGTGAAAAAGTGGAAAGTTTTGTTCTTGATATAAGTTTATAGGCTTAACTTGTGCTTGCTTCAGCTTCAGGTATCTCCAGATGTCAACTACTTGGAGCCCCTCAGGATGCAGATGTAGACACAGACACAAACTACAATGTCAGAACTTTGTGGTCAAGGACTGACTGTGAAAAAGAAGCAGTAAGTTACGTGAATAAACTGATAATGCACAGATTCTGGAGTAAAGGAACATTGAGACAATGACCTGAGAGGGTCCTGAAGACCCCCAAAACCCCTTTCTGTGATTAAGAGCACATACCCAAAGGGGATGGACCCTGTGTAAATGAGTTCTGTGAAAATAATGAGTATGCATCTCCATTCTGAGGGAACTGAAGCATGTGTGTGTCACAGGGTGCCACAAGCATTGTCTGATGCACCACACGGGATGTACGAGAGGAGGAAGCATCCCCCGTGCAGCCAGCGCTGCCATACAGACTGCCTGCCTCCTGCAGTCCTGAGCAGAGCCTCACACAGTGCTCCCAGAGGGGCTTTTATGATATCAAATCAGTATTTAGATCTAATTTTCTGATGATGGCTTTGAAGCCGCTTATTTACATTGAATTGTGCCTCAGTGTCAGTGGCTCTGACAGCCCCTTGCCTGGCCAGAGAGGCCTTTCAGTATGAATAAATGGATCTCACTCATGTAATTCAATCACAAATTCCCCTCCAAGACATTTTAGTATAAATAGCCTGACAGAAGAAAACCACACATGCTGTAGCTTTCTCCCTGATGGCTCATTAAGGATGAATCAGTGCTTAGTTTTGTTTCTGCAATAACACATTTCAGCAGACTTTTTATAAAATAGCCACATAGATGTAAGTCACACATTTAAAACCTGGATGGGAAGAACAGTCTGTAAGCCACCACCAAACATGAGCTCTCAGGTTGCCCATCAAACATTGTGGCCTCTCAGTGCCGGCTCCTTCAAGAAAGCGGCTTAGATGACACAGTGACAACACATGGTCCCGTGCTGCTCAAAGCCTGCTCTGAATACCAAACTGTTCATTTTCCTGTCATTTTCCTCACAGTGCTTGTGAATTTACAGTCAGGGTGTTTTACAGATACCTAGGAATGTCTTTCCAGTCCCTCTGAAGTCAGAGGTCACTGTCCCCATTGTGCACACAGAACTGCGATGCAAAGGGATGAATGGAAATAGAAATACCCACAGATCTGAGGAGCTGTTTCTGCACTTCTCAGGGTACAAAGTCCTTTCCTTCTGCCCCTTGACCAGTGGTCACAACCCAAGGGACTCTGCCAACATAGCCCAGGTTTTCATGTGATGCTATTTTAACATTGGATGTAGTTTTCTTCTTATGATCACAGTGAAAGTCTGGAATATGGTGGAAGAGCTCTGCAGCCAGTCTGCCTGGGGGTGCACCCTGGGATCTCTTGTGCAGTGGCCACACAAAACTCCTCACAGGGCCAAATGTGCTAGGCAGGACCCTCACAAAAGAGATGTGCTTTTCCAGCTGGGTTAGAAGGGCTCTGTGATCCTCACAACCTTGTCCAACAGCAGCCTGCCAGGGAGGTGCAGGGCACCCTGCTGCACACAGACATCCATTTCCCCAGGGCATCACATCAGGGTGGCACAGGGGAGTGAACACAAAAACATTTAAGCTGCACACCTTTGCCATCTGCCCCTCCCACACTCTCTTTTGTCTCTCTTCTCCCTGAGGGACCACAAAGCTGCCTAACACCCAGCACCCACCCTCCCCCTAGCCCCAGGCTTTCATTTTTCCTTGGTGTCAGCCTGCCAGGGCTGCCTGCAGCCAGTTTTAAATGTTATGTATCTCATTTGTGCAGCTGAACCCTGGCCGTCTGGCTGGTGGCAGGGACAGTTCTGTAAACAACCAAATTCTTCTTCTTCCTTTTTGATAAAAGAAAACATTTCCCCTCTGAGATTTACACACTAGATCAAGCAGAAACCTGAATTATCTCCCACTTCTTTCTTTTCCAGGGAGCAGATAATAGATCCATCCATCCATCCCTCTGCTTTGTTACACGTCTCCTGGCTTGGCAACATTTCTGTTGCTGTTAAACTGTGCTCATCCCCCTTGACATTTAAAGGGCCGTTATATGATTACTGTCACAGGCTCGTACATGGATCCTTAAACCAATTCTCTCCTCTTCCCACTGCTGATGGATTTGCTCGTTTATGCCTTAGTAATATGTTGTTTTCCTCATACTGTGCTCCAGCAAAATACTTTCACTGTCAAAAGTGGGTTTGTGTACAGCTCTTCCCTGCGGTGCCGTGTTACAACTGAGCAGCTCTGGGCAAATTGTAGCTGCCCCATCTTTCAGCTGCAGTAGAAAAAGGAAATAGCAGATGTCCTAGGGAGTTTGGTTGTGCTGGGACTGAATCTTCCTGTGCTCACAGTCTGACATGTGGTGGATCACAATGCTGTGATTCCCAGTGAAAGGGCCACAAGCTGCCACAGCTGCTCCATCACCCCTGTGCAAAATGTCCTGTGAGACGTGTGAGGAGCACATGGGACTTGAAAGGAGGGAGTCGAGGTAACAGGCACAAGAAAGTCCCACTGGAACAGGAGGAGAGACTTGTTTGGTGCTGAGGTGAGGGAGCCCTGGCCCAGGCTGCCCGGGGAGGGTGTTGGAGGCTCCTTCTCAGGAGGTTTCCAAACCCACCTGGACACGTTCCTGTGCCCCTGCTCGAGGGGAACTTGCTTTAGCAGGGGCTTGGGCTGGATGAGCTCTGGAGGTCCTTTTCAAGCCCTGGGGATGAGTGCTTGACAACCTCTTGCTCTGAAAAACCTGCAGCTCTGAATATCCTCCCTCCTCATCCAGGCACTGCATCCCTGGCAGAGCTCTGGCAGCCTCCCCACCACCCCGACAAGCTGCTTTACATGACACAGGAGATGCTTCCAGTGAGGGTGCCTCGGATGAGCTGGTGCCCTTTGCAATCTCCTGTGCATTCCTGTAGAGTTTGGCCAATTTGCATAACAAACACGTGATATAAATGTCAAAACCAGCCACATCAGTATCTTATTTTCACTTCAAACTCCAATGGCAGCATTTTGACTCTGAGTTGCCTTTACAAGTAGCTGGAACCTGGCACACCAAGGATATTGCCTTCCCAGATCCCTGGAGCTGTGCTCGACAGCTCAACATCCATCTCACTTAACAGCTGCCCGAGAGCTCCTGCCTTTCTCACAGATGCAATTAGCAGCTCTGCCATGGCTGCCTGGCACAAATGAGCCCAGGGAGGAGAGAAAAAAATCCACATGTTGAGCCGAGAGACAGACCTGCATGGCAGATGGTCTCTTCTGCATGCCAGGAGGGAAACTGAGGCAGAAGCAGACAGGGGTCTCTCTGCAGATCTGGGCTCTTGATGCCACCCTTATCTCACTTTGGTTGGCACAGTTTCTCATGACCTGCAATGAGAATGGATGTGCTTGGGGTGTTTTTGCAGATATAGGGTGAGAGGTGAGGAAAGAAGCAGCTTCAAACCCTGGGCCCTTCCAAGCTTATCTGAGGTCTCCATTCGTCCTGCAGAGCTGTGGGTCAACTCTACATAAACCTCATATAAGTGCTATATAAACCTATGCTGCTGCTCTCCTTGGCAGCCCCACAGCTTGCATCCATTGCCACCCGTGGGGCACATTTTGGGGCTCGAATCTAACCATTTCAGCATCCCTGAAGCACCACTTTTCATTTAATTCTGCAAAGGCAAATGAGGATTTGCAGGCAAGCCTTTGATTCATGGGTTCATCCTCTATTTTGGCAGATAGCATCAGTTCCACGCCTGCTTATTTTTGTGAGAATAATATAAACCACTTAAGTACACATCCAAGACAGACTGATCCATAAGTGCTTATGAGCTGTCTGATTTACAGGGGTGTCTTTATCTTTGCTGAGTATCTTATAAAGTCATTTATTATTTAGCAGTAAATGAAAGCAAAGGGGGCCTGTGATTTTCAACGGCAGAAATTAATACCCCATCCCTTCTCTGGACCATAGATCTCTGTAATTTACAGCTCTGAGAGCGGTCAGATGGAGCTGCAAGACAATCCCTTTCCCCTTCTCCCTTGTTACCTCCCCGTTACTGCTGCACAAGGGGAAAATAAAACATGGAGCTCACAGGAGAGACACTGGAGTCAGTGAAAGATAGTTTTAAATTAAAAGTCCAGTTTTTGTGGCTCTCATGAGATCCCTTTCACTTCCCACTCTGCCCTCCCATGCACGTCACTTATGGATAATATATTGAGCAGGCTGCAGTCTTGCCTCCACACAGCTGATTTTTAACCTTTTTGGGCCTGTGCTCAGGGTTAAACAGTGATACTAATAACAACAACAATAACAATGATAATTACAACAATGATAATAATTAGAATCAAAGGATCATTTGGGTTGGAAAAGACCTTTAAGATTGAGACCAAGCCCTCCACTGACCCACGGCCCTCAGCACCGCAATATATCCATGGATGGGCACTCCTCCAGCTCCCTGGGCAGCCTGGCACAGGGGCTGACAACCCTCTCAGGGAAAAAGCTCTGCCTCATCTCCAAACTAAACCTCTCCTGGTGCAACTTGAGCCCANAGTGAGTGAGGGGCCCAGCACTGAACACAGCCCTTGAGTTGCAGCCTCCCCAGCCAAGTATGGGGGGGACAATCACTTCCTTGGTCCTGCTGGTCACACTATTTCTGATACAAGCCAGGACCTGCAAGCCTCATGAACAAACCATGTGGGATGCTTTATCCACCCATTCACAGCAGAGGGGTGGCCATGGTACCCACAGAGCTGGAGCAAGCAGTGGCTATCCAGAGACATGAGCCATAGAGAGGACAGAGCTCTTCCCTCTGAGGCTCCACAGGCTCATGAAGTCCCTGAGTGATTTTAGGAGCAAGGTTGAGGGTGTCATACTGGAGAAAAATACATCCTTTGAGTTTGTAACCTCTTCCTTTGGGTCTGGGCCAGGTTGCTGCCAGCAGCCTGGTGCCACGTTCAAGCACAGTAACACGGCCAGAAAGTTTTATGGGCTGTGTCAGGCTCTGGCTGACACAATGAAGCCAATAATTTATAGCAATCTCTTGTACTACAAAGGCAAAACACGTCCCTCTTGGATGTAGCTCTGCAAGCCACGAGGATAAATCAGCTCCAGCAGGGAGCAAAGATGAGAAAAGCAGACAAATTACCCCAAACTTTCCACTTGGCTTCTCTGGAAGGAGGAAAGCAAAGGGGCCCTGCAAATGCCCTCCCTGTGCTGGTGTTTGAGCCCTGCCTGAAGGCACCCTGGCTGGAGCCTGGCACCCTGTCTCCAGCATCTCCTTACATCACCTTTTGTCTGTACCTACATGAGCCTCCCACCCTTCTGGAGCCCACCCTGGGCTGCAGAGTGATGAGGTTCTGCAGCCCTGAGCTGCAGAGGGGCTGGGGTCTGTGCCCCAGGAGCTGGCTGGGTGATGTCAGCACCAGCCACTCCTTGTGCTCACCAGAGAAATGAGGCAGCTACAAAGCCAGGTCCTCACACCCGAGGCCTCTGTGAGAACAGGATTTTGGCCAACAAATCCACCTTCTGGGCTAATCCCAGGAAAATCAGCACTACTCAGGTGGGAATGGCATCTGTGGGCACTACAGATGCCTTACCACTCTTTCAACCCACCACCTCAACCCACACTAGCAGCACAAACCAACCTCCCAGTATCTACCAGAGGTGTTTCACCACATCAGTGACTGGGGCGTCACCAGGACCATGGCTGCTCTTACCACAATGCCATGCAACATTCTGCCACAAGAACCAAACTCCTGACCCAGTGAGCTGTGGCATCAGATGAGATGTAACATCCCATCACCTTTTTTTCACCACACTTCCTTACTGGGGTTCCCCAGCCAGCTGGCTGGATGCTTCCAAATTACATGGGTGCCATTCAACTTCTTAAGCTAAATTAGGAGAGTTGTTTGTCTTGCAGTGAACCAGATAAAAAGGAGGAAGGACATGAAGAAACTCAGCCTTTAACAAGTCACACTTTCCCCCTCTCTCCTTCTCAGTCTGGAGAAATTTCCAAGGAGAAACTGTTGCAGTATTGTTTGTCTTTGTTTTGGGGAAGAAAAGCAAGCTGATTAAAAGCAAACATAAAGCAAGAGCTGTGGGGCCCCAGAGGCTCCTTTGCAAGAGGTTCAAAGGCAAACAAGGAATAAAAGTCTGGAAGCATTAGAGCCAGGCATTTAAGCTTTGAAGATCGTATCAGTTCTGGATGAATTTAAGCAATAATTAGCACTGAAAATTACAATACCTGAAGAGAGAGGGAAAAATCACCAAGTCCTTCCAGGGATGCTTGTGCCAGGCTGGGTTTATAGTCCAGGAGGCTCTCATCATTGCTGTCTGAGCCACAGCATCTGGGATCAGAGTTATTGTCAGGAAACAAGCTGTCCTTTGGGTTGTTGGGGCCCACAGCTCTCTCCCAGCCCCTGCCCCGAGCAGGATGGGGACAGCAGTGCTCTGCACTCCCACTGAAGCCTGTGCCAAGCCCTGGGATGACATGACCTGGGGATGGAGATAAGGTGGAAGAACAAAACTCCTCCATGAGCCTTGGGAGGCACCTGAAGCTTATCTCCTCTGCACCTGCCAGTTGAGGATTACCAGCTTTTATTTCCTTCTTCCCAGTGGCATGGAAAAAAAGAGAGAAATAGGGGGAAAAAACATCCTGCCTGCAGAACATGAGCCTCAAAGAAATATCACAGTGATGTTATCCCATTAAAAAGGCATTTAGATTCAAGCTTTGAACACCTTGGGCCTTGCAGTGCTGGGCTCTGACTGTGGTGAGCAATGGGAATATACACCTGCCAGCTGCTGTTGGCTCCTACCTGCTTGGCAAACTGTTTCCTCTCAGTGCAGAAGTTTTTTTTTTAGCAGAGCTATTTGGCTTCAGACCTGCCCAGGAGTTAATTTACTTGAACATCAGCAAATTAGATAACTCTGTAGATCAAGGGGTATGGAGAAAGGTCTCAGCTCTTCAAGGGTTTCACCTTCCCCTTTAGAGTCAGGTCAGGCTCCCCTCGCTTTGCTGCTGTCACCATGGAGTTGGCAACAGGGCTTTCAAGCTGCTAATTTCTCTTCCAGAGCTGCAGAAAAGGGATGGCTGGAGCATTGTGCTTCAATAGTCCTCTGAGGGCAGTGAATCAATCAGATCTGTAGCAGATGAATGGGAAGGAACTGATTTCCTCCATGCACACACACAACCAGGGCAGAGATAAGGATGTTCACTGGGCAGAAAAAAACACAGGCAGATTCCTATCAAATAATGTGTTTCTGCAGAGTGGAGGCTGAGCTGGGCTCTGTGGTACCTTGAGAGGGAAGTTCAGAGCTGTGGAGGTTTTAAAAACCTGCAAAACTCTGTTTGCACAGCAACAAAGTGAATCAGATTCTGAGCTTTTTTTTTGATAGAGAAGGTAAAATCCATGCAGGTAGCAAAGGGCAGCTCCAGCCTGGGAGCCCCTCTGTGCTCAGGGAGGGCTGTGCTGGCTCTGGTTTTACAAACTGGCTTTGCAGGTGTAGATCAACATAATCTATTGTCCTTGGTGAGGTGACAAAACCAGGTGGCATATCACCCATCTCCCATCAAGAGAAACCCTCCTCTGTGGAGCTGGGCACATCTCAGCCTCTCCAGCCTCAGCATCCTCTGCTCTTCACACCTGCCTCTCCTGCTGCTTCTTTCTTTTCCCATTTTTACAGCTTTTAGCTCAATGGAGGCTGACCCAGGCTTGCCCCTCCTGCCAAAACTTATCAGTTCCTTTAGATGGGAAGGATGTGAGAAACCCTCCTGAGTGATGCCTCCAGCAGCACGTTTCAAACCCCATCATTGCTCAGAAAGGCAGCTGTGCCCCTGGCTGCTGGAGGAGCAGGGCAAAGGGTGACAAAGGAGGTAACCTGCAGCCAGCCAAGGTGTGCTGTTGTATCTAAACAGCCCTGGCACAGGCCTTTTAACTCTGGATCATATCTTTAAAAAGCCTTTTCACTCTGGGCCATTTAGTGACTCTAGGTGTCCCCATCTGCAGATCCAAGTTAGTGGCAGGGACACTGTTTGCAAGGTCCTGACCTGGTGTGTGCAAGAAGGGGGTGACATTACATCGGGGATGAGGACGTGCAGGAGAGGCTGCAACCCACTTTCTAGCTCCTGAGCAGCCACTCCACTGCCAGCTCCACCTCTCCCCATTGCCACTAGGTGTCAGTGAAGACTGGAGCTGGGACTTTGCTTGGGAAGGGCTGATCCTGACAGCACTGACGGGAAAGCAAAAGCGAGGTCTTTGGGTATGGGCATCCCACTGTAGTGTCCAGCAACAGGACAAGGGGTAATGGCCATGAGCTGGAACACAACCAGTTCCACTGGAACACGAGGACAAACTCCTTTGGTGCTGAGGTGAGGGAGCCCTGGCCCAGGCTGCCCAGGAAGGGTTGGAGGCTCCTTCTCCGGAGGTTCCCAACCCCATCTGGGACTTGTGCTGATTGAATTATGACACATTGGCTTCAACCTCCCGATGAGAAGCTGTTTCCCACCACCAGTGGACAATTATTTAGGCAGAGTTTGAAATAATTCTCCAGCCTTCCCCTCCAAAACCCATCAAGAACAACCCTTTTCCCCACAAATATTCCCTGGAATTACCATTTTCTAGTATCAAATAAAAGGTCTTTACATCAATTTCTCAGCTACCTCTAGGTGTGGAGTGTTCACAGATACTACAGGAGGGTAAAAAACCCCATTCTCTTGCCAGCCGTCCTCAAAGCAGATTCAGGGGCTGCCTTTGTCCTCCCTGTTTCCAGTTCCACCACCCATCTGCTACAAATTCCATCCCTCAAGTGCAAAAAGGGACAGTTGCAGTCACTTTTCTATTCTTACACATGCTCTCCAAGCCTCAGAAGGCTGCAGAGGAGCAATCTCTGCACCACCAGAAACCCACCTGATTAAAACAGACTTGATTTTCACTACAAAAGCCTGTGGGCTTTGGAGGGTCAGCTATTTCTTTCTTTTGGATTCATGTGATTTGTGGGGTTGTTTTTAACTGAGCTGAAGGCATTCTTGGAGAAAAAAAAGAGATTGCCTTGCACCCACCACTTGGACAGAGATTAGTTGGATGGGCTGGAATAATCTCTGCTGACCCAGGGCAGAGTGAGGTGGGATGCTCTGCCAGATCTCCCAGGATTTTTAGCCAGGGCTGTGAGGGTCTTGTTGCAGGGGTCACTGGCTTTGCAGTCAGAGAAAAGCCAACACCAAGCAGCTTTGCCACATCCATGGCAAGCTCAGAGATGTGCACAGAGATGCTGTAAATACTAAGTGGGATTTACAATGTATTAATCCTCAGCAGCTTCAGCAAGTCCTGCTCCTGGGCTCCAGTCGCACCTGCTCTTGCAAAGGGCTGATAAAAACCCATCCAGCACCACCAAACCCACAGAGCCCAGCAAGGCTGGGGGTTGCCTCTAACTTAATTGCATGCAAGAAAACAGCTATTAGGCTTTCTGAAGCCTTCTGAAGAGAATTAAAAGGGAATTAAGTTGCTCACTTCAGCTTAGTCTGTACAAATAAACCTTCAGTTGTTGGATTAGTGGTGCTGGAGCAGGAGCAGTGGCTGCTGCCATTTATTTTTCTGTCCTTTTTTTTCTTTTCTATTCTTGTCATTCAGGACACCTGAGTATCACACCAGCCTGGATCTTCTCCAAGAAAGCTCTGCCTTTGTGGCCATGATGCTATTGCTTTCATAACTTACAGAAATAAAGGAACAGGCAAAAAAAAATCCCCCACTCCAAAGCCCCATACTAAACCTCTATTCTCAATTCACACTTGTGCATTTGATCCCCATGGAGACCAACGCAGATCTCATTTTTCATATCAGATTGGACAAAGCAGCATAGCTGTCAAGTCAAGAGATGTTCTCTCTCCCTCATGGGCCTGGGGTTTGCTCTGCACAGTCTGAACTCACGCTGCACCTGACGAGAGATGAGCCCAAGCAGAGAATGAACGGCCAAAGAATGGACGTGGAAATGAAGATTTGGTTAAAGAAACCCTTCTCTGAGGGTACCAAAGGCCAGTTTGAGAGAAGAGGTATCCCCTGAGCACCCTCACCCACCTGCTGTGGGTTTGTAACCTGGAAGCATTTGCAAAAAGCCTGTCCTGAACGCTGGGTGATGCAGAACTGGCACAAAGGCAACTGAGAGCACCCATCCCTTCCCTGGGGTCATTGACTGGGAGGAACCTGCATGTCTTCCCCCAGCAACTCCAGGTACAAGCCAGCTGTCTTGTGCCTCAGTTTCCCCAGCTGCAAACCCACACTTCTCTACAGTGCCTGATTGGGCATTGGCTTGCAAATCTGTTTTAGATATATAAACACCCACATATATATATATATACTATTTATAGTGAGAGAAAGAGGAGTTTCTGGCTATGATGCAGGACATCACCTGCTCCCTACAGCCATGCTTAGGGGAGGTCACTGACTACAGCTGCATTCACCAAGTTAAACCCAAGCAGAAGAGCTGACAACCACCAGCACAGCAGCTGGGCTCAGGTAAGGGCTGGATCCAAGGGGGCTGCAGCAAGTCCCAGGGGATTCCATCAGCTGGGCCAGGCTGGAAACAGCTGTTTTGCAGAGCATCAGCAGATGTTGCATTTCTGCTCTCTTCCTGGGCAGGCAGTGAAGTGCTGGATGTCAGCTGGGGCCACTTAACTGGGATTTTTTTATGGTTTCCCTGAGGGGGTTTGATGAGGTTAGAATCACTAAGCAGAGCCCTGAACCCCACCAGTGTTAAAACCCTGGTGCCAGGAGGTGTCTGCAGGTCAGGTTTATCCATCTCCAGTTCCCTGCGCGCCCCTCCCCAGCAGGATCCAGCTTCAGCACAGAGCCAAACCCTGCACCCAAAATGGGAAGCATCACCTCAGCCCTGCTCATAGTCAGCTCCTGCTGGTGAACAAGGATCTTGGGCTATAGAATTATAGAACCATTTGGCCCACTACAAAACTAACCCAGGGCCCTCAGCACCTCACTTATACATCTTTTAAGTACCTCCAGGGCTGGGGACTCCCCCAGCTCTTTGGGCAGCCTGGCACAGGGGCTGAAAACCCTCTCAGGGAAAAAGTTCCGCCTCAGCTCCAATCTAAACCTCCTCTGGGGCAACTGGAACCCATTTTCTCTTATCATTTTTTACTGGGGAGAATACTGCATCAAACCTAAACATGTGATTGGGATGAAGGGTTGGGTTGCAGTGGGACAGAGAGAACAGGAGAGCATCAGAATGCATGCATATCTTGACTGTGCAGTTCCTTATCTCCTCATTCTCTGCAAGGCAGCTCTTCCCAAGGGAAGAGAAGGAGCTTGTGCACACTAGGATGGACTTTTATGCCTTCAGGCCTGAGGTCTGAGGCTATGGCCCCTTTTGAGGGTCTTGGGGGGGACCTAGACATCCTGGCTCCCATTCCAGCTGCCAGGCATAAAGCTAGGGAACCTCACCAGAGAGCATCAACTGTGGCAGAGTTTGCACCACAGAGCTACTGACTCCATACCTCATGTGAGCAGTGACTGTCTGCAAGGGCTGCAAATCCCCACTGCCCAGGAATGGCAATTATGACTGCTACATGCAGTTATTAATTGGATCAATTGCGAATCTTTTGGTGCTTGTGGAGCTCTTTCAGGGAAGTTTCAGTGGTTAAGAGGTCATTTGTCCTTGCTTGGCTGCTCTGGGAGCACTCATGGTTGTTTAGTGCCTGTGGGTGCTGCTATACCCAGGCACTTGAGGAATAAAGTCCCACTGTGCACTCATTTGTGAATATAATGGCTTGTGGCAGAGAGATGGCTTGGGGAGACAGAAAGGGGAATTGCCTGAGGGCACAGGATACCCACAGCCTCTGCTGTACCCCAGAATATCCCAGCTCCCTACTAATGCCCCTTTGCCCAATATGTTATCCCAAACACCAGCTCAAGAGAGGTTCAGGCAGCCAGGACAAACATATTTGAAAGACACAGGCACAGACTTATGACCCAGAGCTGGATTAAGCAGCCAGCAGCAACACTGCCTGTATCCCCTGACACCCTCCTGCTCTTCTCTCTGCCTCTATTCTTATCCCTCCCAATGCTGAGAGCCTCTCATGCCCCAGGAAGGTGGGCAGCATACTGCATGCTGCCCACTGAGTGAAAAAACCCTGCAAAATGTTCCTGTGGCAGGTAAAACCCTACAGCATGGTCTGGGCTGGATGCTGATGCTGCCCAAATGCCCCCAGCATCTCTGGGGTTGGCAGGGTGAGGCACTGCTGCTTTTCCCTGTCATAAGGTGAGACTGGATAGCAGAAGGGTCAAGAGCAACACTCAAATGAAGCAGAAAAGGAGATGCTGAGCCTCCCTCTCCAGAAGGGTCATGCACACAACATCTTCATGCAGAGATAATGAACCACATGGGTCAATGCTTCCCACCCTGACCCCATGTCCTGATGGCAAATAAACCTGTTTGTGCTATTAGCACTGAGTTACTCAAGCTGTGGGTAAAGCTATCAACCAATTTACCTCTTGCAGAGCCTGGACAGGAGGGAAAGGACAGGTAATTTCAACCCCAGAAAATGCAGGGAGATGGCTGGCATGGGGAGAGGGTGATAGAGCAAAGGGAAGAGACAAATCCCCTTTGCAGCTGGTACCAAAAAGCTCTGTGATTGCTGTAGATAACACCCAGGGAAGGGAGCACAGGCAGCCTGGGGATGGCTGCAGCAGCATCACCCCAGGGCTTTAACTGAGGCCTTTCAAGGAGGCAGAAGAGGATTCACCCCATGGTTGACCTCTGACCAAGCCTCTCCACAGTTCTTATAGTCCAACCAGCACCTTTCTTACCTTCAAATAACATTTTGTCTCCATGCTGCCACCACAGAGGGCGGACATGTCACACACCTGGGGACAAATCCCAGAGCTGCCACATCCTACAGCCCAAGAAAGAAGCTGCAGGGACAGCCAAGCCCAGGTACCTGTCCTGCTGATGCCATTCAGCCTGACAGTGTCTTTGTGATTAAATTCTCCAGATGTCAGGGTGCTGCTTGCCTGGCCTGTAACATTTCAGTTGCTAACAGGGTATTTCACCTTTGCCTTCTCCTTCTCACTGCTGCTTGCCTCTGGGTAACACTGAGGACTGGGTGTGCTCCCTCCCCTGCTTGGATACATCTTGGCTTTCCTCTCCTCAGCTGCAAGACAGGGGTAGCAAGGCCCTTGAGGAGCCTGAGTGGTATCTTCGGTTTATTCGAGCGTGGCAATAGACCAGAATTGCTTTCTGTGACTCCTCTGGGATGAATGGTACAGGAAAAAAAGAGCAAACCAGGGCTGGGGAGTCCTGCTGCCTGCTGTGCAATGTCCCATGGCAACTGGAAAGCCCCAGGGACGCAGCCCCAGGGACACAGCCCTGCACAGGCGCCATCTTTGCCTTGGCTTTGTGTGCCAAGAAAGAGAAGCATGAGCTCGCTTTGCCTTCAGACCCACATTTCCATTACTGCTGGGGACATATAAAGCCTCTGAGCTCCTTGGCCCTGCAGAGCCCAGCAGTATCCCCTAAATGACAGATCACATTCCTCCAGGCTGGAGAAATGCTCTATATCTGCTGTAACAGCTCCTGTGGGCTCTGGCTCAGGGGTTTAATTGGGCAAGACGTGCTTAAACACAAAAGGACAAAAGGATGGTGGCAGATAGGACAGGGCTGTGGGACTGGCTTGCTCCCCACTGCCCTTGTTGGCTGAAAGGACCAGGAACATCCCCCTCCATCTGCCCCTGGCAAGCACACAAAGGCAGCTGCAGAGCTGCCTGACAACTGATGTATTTGGCCCTGGCCTAAAAATGTCAGTTGATGTTCTTCTTCCCTATGACAAACGTGCTGGGGTTTGATGTGAATGAAACTGAGGGCAAGAACTTGACAAAAACTCCACATACAGACACAGCAACTGAACTGTCAAAAAAAACACCTCATGTAACCCTTGATCACCCCGTTTCCATACAACAGTTAGCATTATCTTTAAGGTAGAATACAAATGACTTCATTTTAAGCAGCTGCCATGTGACCTAGGCCAGTGTGGAGGGCAGATGGAGTTCAGAAGCCCTCAGGAGCAGGGGAGGGAACTGGACTGACCATCCTGCCTGAGTGAGCAGCATCAGGGCCTGCAGCAAGCATGGAGCCAACACAGAGTCACTGCGAGTAGCCTCATCTTGCTAATGAAGTAATTGAACATGATCGTCTGCCCTACTCGGATCAGGGCCAGTATCCATCACAGAAACGTCATCCAGCAAGAGATTTATTCGTTAATGAGAGAGGAAAAGAAAAAAAAAAAAGGCAGAGCAAGGCTCAGTTCTGCTCTGAGTGATGCTGCAGAACACAGCCTGGGAGCTCCGGTGGGCTTTGCCAAGTGAACGGGGATCACAGGGCACCTGAAGCCATCCAAGGAAGGCTCGGGCTCCTGCTGAGCTGGGGCTGGTAGTTTGCTCTGGGATGAGAGAGCACTGAGGGTTTAAAAGAGGCTGGTTAGACTCAGTACCCATCCTCCAGCTCTAATGGGGTTTGCACCCTCATTACCCAGCCGAGCAGTGGGGAACAGCTCAGCTGCTCCTGAGGGAAAGCAACAAAGCAGAAAGAGAATGTGGCCTACACCCTTGCTAATAAAGTTAACCTGTCACACAGCTGATACAGGTTGCAGGGATTTTGCACTTTTCTGATGGGCAAACAGCCACGTGGTGTTTAAAAGCTTATTGCATAGAAAAAAATCAGCTACATTAGCAAAGCAGAAAACCCAGAAGGTCCATATTGCCAATACATTATGGCAACAGAGCTCAGCCTTACACAAAAGAAGGTTATATACTTTCTGTCCATGGCAAGGAAAGGCCTTAGATTGTGGCTTATTTGCTCTCCAGATAGACTGCAACACCCCATCTCTTCATTCTGTACTTTGATGGTAGAACACACTGACAAGGGAAATAGATGCAACCTTTCCTTGGCCACTTTTTCTGTTCCAAAAGCCATCCCTTACTCTAAAGCTCTGGGTGAATGTTTCTCCTTTCACATACCCAGCAGATCTAGCTGCTTGGCATGGCATTTTTATTCCAGCTCAGTGCAAAAAGCATCTGAGTCTGATCTCAGAGGCTGGATCCTCACAAGGAATGGAAATTGGTGAGCACTTGAGGTGGTTGGCTGCTGCTCCTCACTAGGCCATGCAGGGTAAGACAACCAAACTGCTCCAATCACTGGTTCTGAGGGATTTAGAAGGGTTTGTGTGTTTTCAAGCAGCATCTTCTGGATTTGGCTCTGGAGGCTTTACATTTTGATATTGTGTATTAACTCTTCCCAGATGTTATGAAGCTCACCAGTGACCCAGGATCCAGCAGCACAATCCCACATCCCTAAGCTGCAATGAGGAGTAAAGGATTTCACCCTGGGGGAAAAAATCCCTGAGCTTGTACACATTTGTACATAAGCAAAATCCCATGTTTCTGTCCAGGCAACCCCCAGGATTTACTGGAAGTGTGGGGCAGCATCCTGGGGACACCAGCTCTCAGGGCTCCTGAGACAGCCACAACTCACCCCAAGGCAACAAACCCACCACCCTTGGCTGAGTTTCCCATGTATCAGTTGAGAAATGTAGGGGATTTTTGTGCAAATCATCCAGTTCATGAACAATTTGAAGATGGGACAAGGGGCAAAATGCCCACAAGAACACCTCTCACCAGCTCCAGTTTTGACACAGTCCCTTTTCTGAAGAGCACCCTGGGCTTTCCTCCTCATCTGCAGTGCACAGACACAGCATGGCTGAGGCCACAGCAAACCATGCACTAAACAGATCTGAAAAATCAATCTCAATCTTCTCCTTTCACAAAGCACTGGCAGCTCTGCAGGCAAACCCTCCTCTGTCAGGCAAACCCCAGCTCCTCTCATCCCCCAGCCTCCACCTCACTGTTGAAGCTGAGGCCAAAGGCAAAACCTGCCACAGACCTCTTCTTTTCCCCCTTTCTTGTTTTCTGTCTTTCATATTCTTTGCACAGCCTTCCTGTCTGGTGATACACTAACACTGCCACCAAACTGAAGTTGGAAGATTAGAGCAATCAAATCCATTTCCACAGGGTACATTTATCTGGACAGGTTTTGCTTTAAACCTAAGTACCCTACTGGGGATTCATTACCGAAATCCATCCGCTTCCCATTTGTTTCTAATGGGAAGGAAGATGAGTTTTGAATAATTAAAAGCCATCTCCTCTCTGCCTGCCTGTCACTGGACAGAGCAAAGGTTGTGCTGCTGCTCTGCCCAGCCCCGCTGTGCTCCAGGGTCTGAGCCCAGCGCTCTGTGGTAATCCTGCAACACCGTTTACTAACCCTGTGAAGCCCCAGCTGTTTAGCAACCCTACAAAGACCCCAAACTACTTAGGGACCCTACAAAAGCCTGGTTATAAAATCATAGAGTGATTTGGGTGGGAAGGGCCCCTTAAAAGTCATCTAGTCCAATCCCCCTGCAGTGACCATGAATGTTCAGAGCTCCATCCAACCTAAGCTGGAATGTTTGCAGGGATAAGGCATCTCCCACCTCTCTGGGCAGCCTGGGCCAGTGTCTCCCCACCCTCATTGTACAAAGCGTCTTCCTTGTATCTAGTCTGAATCTCCCCTCCTTTAGTTTAAAACCATTACCCCTTGTCCAACTGCTACAGGCCCTGCTAAAAAGCCTGTCTCAAAATAGAGTAACCCTACAAACCCCCACTTAGCTCCTATTTGCAGGACACAGGCAGGATCCTGTCTGGGCTGTGAGCTCCTGCTGCAGGTGCTGGGTTTTGCAGTGTACTGGCTGCACATCAACCCCAGCATCAGGTGAAAGCAATGCTTAAAAAAGAAAATCCCCCTACAAAAGGAGCCGGGGAACTGATGTTTTCCGCATTAAAGCTCTTCCACATTCTGGTCTGCAGTTGCATCATCTCCAAAGGGCTGGGTTGCCCAAGCCTGTCAGATGGCAATCACTTTCCCCTCCCAAGGGCAGTGGGAGAAAGTGATGACAAATTCCTCCAGTTAATTAAAATGCCCCACTCCAACAATGTAGCAGAGCTTTTGAAGTAATTTATGAGTGTGTGTCCCAGCACAATCTCTGTGGAAATGTAAAATTCAGCTACTGTATGATTTTCTCTTTGCAGCGACTGGAAGGAGAACGAACGAATAGATTCTGTTAAATTAATTATCAGCATTGATTTCTTGTCTGTCTTATATTTTTATTCAGAGACAGAGCCTTCAGTAACTTTGAAGAATCTCCAGCACTCAGGCTTGGAAAATTGATCTAGTGGTTTGTGTGAAGCAGCATTTCCAAGCTCCCCCCTTCCTCAAAACACACTCTAAATGTTAATTTGCATGCTCGAAAGGAACCGGCCGATCTGTCATTATATTTGCCTCCTCTCCCCACTCCCAGATGTAGCTACTCCTTCTCTTCTTAATTGATTTTCATATTTAGATTCAGTTCTAGGAAAAGTAATTTGGAGACTGAATGGGAGAGAGAATTAATAGCTGACAACAAACGGGAACTTCGAGGGGACTTCATTAGGCTGCCGAGCGCCCGAACCAGGCCTCGCTTCCTCCAGCACTTGCACTTGCTTCATCTATTATAAATCATTATGTTGAGAAATAGCTACTAAATGGAGACTCCTCACTGCTTTTGCAAAGCAGAGGCAAAAGCTGCAAGGTAAAGGGGAAGAAGTTATTGTGTAAATGTTCACTGGAGTAAAAGCCCTGGAGGGTCTCTCCCAGCTCTGTCGGTTGATGCTGGAAGCACTTTGGGTGTACAGGATCTGTCCCTCTGCAGCCTAGGGCTGGACTCAAAGCCCAAAGGGGACATTGCCAGCCAAGGCAGGTGTCACAGGGCCTGGGGTGACCCACGTCCCCAGTCCAGCACTGTGGGGTCACTTGAGAAGTGTTTGCACCTCCAGCTGCAGGTAATGCTTAGGGGAGAGGAGCCCAAGGAGGTGCCATGTCCTGAAGCACCCAGGGAAGCACAGCCATAGAAAACAGGGCAGAAATCTCCTGGGATAGTTGCATTCCAGGCCTCGTGCAGCTGGCAGCAGCCTTGGTTGGCAGAGGGCATATGGCAGCCTGGGCAGGACCTGGAAGCACACAGGATGCTCATGATGGCCACAGATGGGAGCTTGGGTTGGAAAAAAAGACAAAGCCCTGAGCAAACCTGATGCTATTGAGTCCTCCTGCTCCTGGGCTGCTCCAGGTCTCCTGGGGCAGCATCACAGGGATGCCATAGCACAGGCCAGTCTGTGATAGCCTCAATTATCCCTGAGCTCTCATTAACATTACTTAGTTAGCAGGCACAAGGATACCAGGCAGCAGAGCAGTGCTCCAGCTGATGGCAGTTACCCAACACCAAGAGTTTCCTGGGTTGACCTACCCAGGGAGGTGCATTTCCACTTCAGTGTTGATTTTACTCACTTCACTTTTAGCGCGTGAACTTGTGAAAAACAAAACCCAAAAACCCCACAATAAAAAGCCCCTGACCCAAACCACAGCCTTTAAAGGAAGAAATAGTTTTCTGCCAATACTTTTCACCTTCACTCCAACATTAGCTGGAAAGAGAAAGCACTTTCTTACTCTCTCCTACTGTTCTAAACACAGTTAATTCTTTCACAAATTAACTTGCACAATGTCACAGTACATTACCTCACCTTGGAATATTTTCCCTCTGAACTTGGCATGGCTGATAAATGGAACAATGCTTGGATTTTCTCTGGGGATGTTTCACCCCTAATGTAACTTATTAAAATACAGCTGACTGCAGAAGAAATAGCACTTTCCCAACAGAGTCTGGGTTATCCAGTGAAACAGGGATAATGAATAATGGTTTATGGCAAAACTGATAATTCAGCAGCTATTACATAGACTGGCCCTGTGGTTTCATTTGATCATTGGAAATTGCTGGGCAAGGTGCCAGGGCTCAGCAACTAGCTGAAAAGCAGGGGAGGGAATGGCACAAGGTCACCCTGAAAGGTGACAACTTGGGCTCACCCCAGCAGCAGCAATATCTTGGCCATCCCCCATGCCAGGGAGCTGTACCTGCTTCCACAGTCACGGGGGTTTACTCCAGCATTCTATCCCTGGCTGTGAAAAGCTGCTTTATGTCATAGCAAGGGCCATGAGGTAGAGGAAGGTGGTTTTATTTCTGTAGGCAGTTGCTTTCTCCTGTGTGGATGGCAGAAAGGGGTAACAGCTCTGCCAAGTCTGCAGGGTGCACATCCCTTGGGGTACCCCACCTCCTGCCAGCCAAGGGACTGCCAGCCAGTCCTGCTGACTGTCTCTGGAGAGTGAGGAAGGGCTTTTCCCCTCCCAAAGGTTCATGGGTGCTGGGCACTGCTCCTCCTCCCTTCCCCATCACTGACAGCCAGCTCCAGCCACACCATCAGCCAGCAAACACCTCCTGCCCTTCAAGTCCCCCCGCCTGCCCCACAACAGAGGGGAGAGAGCTGCTCACACTGCCCCATCCCCACTCTCAAACCAGCTCCTGTTTCAGCCACCAGCCTTAGGCCCAACACATAACCCAGGGCACAACCTCTGGTGCTCCCATCTTTCCCTGCTTCTAGAGACAGACATGTACCACATACCTCAGAGCAGCAGGAACAGTGGTGGCTCCACACTGAAGGCACCACATTCCTCCAGCACAGAAGCCTCTGCAGCATGGGGCAAAGAGAAGGAGCCCCAGGACAAGCTGCCCTTAACCCTGTGCTACTCATAAGCAACACCTGCTTTTTGGCTTCCTCCCCAGCACAGAAAGGAGATTAAAACTCCCTTTTCTCCTTTTCCCTTCCCCTTTAGAGCACCCTGAGCTAGAAAGCCATTAACCCTTCTCTGCCTGCAGGCTCTTGGCTGTAACCCAGCTGCCCTCCAGGCTGGGCAGCAAGGGGATGTCATGGGGGATGCTGGTGCCTCCATGTTGGTCTCATCCCATTTCTTCCCTTTCCATCCCCACATCACGACCCAGGGTATTGCAGTGAGAAAATGCAGATGGTAAATAGACTCATTTTGTGCAACAAGGTTAACCCAGAGGATAAGTGACAGAGGGGCACTTGTTTGGAGGATCAAAGAGTCAGAGGGGAACAAGATGGGCAGGGAAGGAAGGTGCCACATGCCCTTGGGTGGAAGAGAAGTGCAGTCTGGGTTCACTCCACTCAGCCAGTGTGTCATCTACCAGGCAAAGTGTGTTGTGTGAGGAGGCTCAGGCTGGCCCCAGCCCTGATGCCATCCAGGGAGCTGCTGGGACTGCCATAGGGCCTCTGGGGTAACACTAAGTGACTGCTTAAGTACTACATCTTAATTTCCCAATTTGTACCCCAAGGCTAACCTCAGCAATCAGCAGTGTCACAGTGATATGTCACACATCCAGAGGACAGTGAGACTCTCTACAGAGATATGTAAATCTGAGTCAAACACTTCATATGTCTCAGGAAGACCAGAGGGTAATTGGCAGTGACAGCAGGGCCTCAGCTGGCAGGAGCAGGAGAACTGGGCACTGCATGCAGAATGGCTTCCCAGCTCTGCCTCAGGTCCCAGCACCCCAATTTCACCCGTGAGAAGGCTTGAAAAATCCAGAGATTTGCATGTGTGGCCTCTGCTCAGTGTTTAGTTGGACTTAAAAACACCTCCTCAGTTTTCCGTACCACCTGCAGCTGAGCTTGGCCAGGTCATCTGGGATGGGAGGCAGCAAGTGGGGTGGTCAGAGGTGACGGGCTGCTGGAAGAGGGCAGCTGCCTGAAGGATTTAATGACAACCTCCCTCTACATTAGTCACCCTCCAGTCAGACCCAGCACAGCCTGTTATCCACAGCTCAAGAGATTGCAGCTCACTCAGCCCCCTTAAACTGCCACAGACAGCGTCCAAAGACGTCCCTTTTACTGAGTAGCAGTCACCTTTGCTTACAGCTCCTTAAGACTCTTCCTCCAGTGTCAAAGCTGCCTGCACAGGCAGGTGCCCCTGAGGCCTGCCAGCAGGAGCTGCTGGGGCAGAGAGGTGCCTGGGAAGTGGGGCAGCAGCCACTGCTTCCTCCATCCCTTCTTAATTATAAACGATGAACACTTGCAAATCTGACCCGAGGTGGCTGTTGTTGAGTCATCCTCTGCTTAATTGCTTGCAAATATTACACTGTCTCACATTGTGGGCTGTAAATTACCAGCAAATAAAGTGTGGAAGCTGCTTTACAGTTAATGTAGTGCTTCTTGGGAAAGTTATGGATTAAAGGTGTCTTTCTGCTGAGATAAAAACCCCTTCCCTAGGGCCAGGCTCTGGTGAGAGGTGCAAGGGGATGGTGAGTGGAGGGCTGGGCTAGGGGTTTCTGTCTTCTCACCAGACAAGTAGGAAGAGCCCTGAAGGGGTAAAANGAGAGGTGCAAGGGGATGGTGAGTAGAGGGCTGAGCTGGGGGTTTCTGTCTTCTCACAGAGAGACATCGAGTCAGCTGCTGTGAGAATGTTTGTGCCACTCCCTGAGAGCCTCACAAGTGCCAAGCACTGTTTATCAATGTTCCCAGTGCCCCTCAGGTGAGTCTTTCTGAAGATTTCATCATGAGGGTTCATTAAGTGAGTTCAAGTGAAAAAAAAGCCACCAAAAATTAAACCTCTCCACTATTCAGCAGCACAGATTTCCCCCAGGGACTTCTGTTACAATCATCTTCCCAGTTATGAGTGATTTAGCCCTCTTCTGCCTGGCTTGGCATACATTCTACAAATCATTGGTCCCCTTGTGAGTCCAGCCCATCTCAGCATGTGGGCAGAGGGACACAGCCACCACGGCTGCCATCACCCCTCTGCCTTCCACAGCGGTCCCAGGGGTCTGGGCTGGGCCAGCACCTCTTGTTGTCTCTTAAACTCCAGCCATGGGCAGCCCAAGAGGATTAAAAATCATTGGAGGAAATGCTGAGATTGGGACGAAGTTTGGAGGCCTGTGCTGTGAGTCACTGAAGCCTTTGGGACATCTTGGTTAGTGACATGTTAATCTTCATGACCATGGTCTAGGTGATCTATGTGAACCTGCTTCTACAGGGAGGTTGGACTAGATGGTCTCTAAAAGTCCCTTCCAACCCCTACCATTCCATGATTCTATGATTGGTTAGGAAGGTCTCTAAGAACAAGACTGTTGAAGCTGCCCTCAAATTTAACCCCATTTATTATTTCCTGCCTCTAGACTTCAAGGATACCTGTCTATCACCAAAACACATCTGTCCCAGGAGGAGGTGGCAGTTGTTTGGGAATCTGAGGAAAGGTGATGAAAAGCAGCAAATACCAGTGATTGTGCTGAGCTGCCTTCCAAAAATAGATGGTGGCCAAGCAAAGGAAGAAAAACATGTCTCCCCTTCCTGCCTTGAGCTGGTGGATTTTTTCCCAGGCTAAGGACTAGATGAATTAAAGAGTTACAAGAAAGGCCCAGGGCTGAGTCACCATGGAGGGAAAGTCCTGTGGGGGATTTGGCCCTGGCACCAGCTGCAACAGGACCTCCAGTCACATTAAAATGACAAGTTTCCAACCTGTGGCAAACAAAAAATGATGACTTGGATGTGGTTTGTCTGTGACTAACAGGAAATAAGATTGCACATCGTTTGTAGATCATTCTCATAGTGGTGCTGGAAGGAAACAATGCTCTTTGAAGCAAAGCAGCTCCTTCCAAGAAAATCAAGGTTATTTTGAGCTTTTATAACTTTCCTTTGGACAAGACAAAATCAACAGCAGCCTCAGTTAAACAAACCCCAACCTGCTGTGTCCCTCTGATTTCCTAGAAGAGGCAAATAGTTAAGAAGAGCTGCTGCTTTTTCCCAGTCTTCCTCCATAACTCCAAGAGGAAGGATAATTAATGGATGAAGGATAATTAATTGATGAAGGAGTCTCTTTCTATGAAGGCACTTCCTTTACTCTGCAAAGAAATGCAATGAGCAGGATTTTTCCTTTCAGTCCTTGGGGGCTGCTGTGCCAGGGGGTGGATTGTTTATAGGTGTTGAGTGAGGGTCAGTCCTTCAGGCACCTCAACAGCAGCTGGTGGCACAAATGAAGGTTTTTGGGAACCAGCCAATGAGCTTAGCTACATTTCAACTCAAAGCATCACCTTGAGGCAGAAGGAGATGTGCCCACGGTCTGTCAGTCCCAATGTCTCCATCACTGATGGCTTTTAAAAGTCACACAATCACAAAATTGTTTAGGTTGAAAAAGACCTTTAAGCTCATGGAGTCCAAGCATTAACCTCCTCCCTGTCCCTTCCCACCAGCCACTCACCTCACTCTGTCTTTGGAAAACATCACCCATCCCTTAGAAAAAGCCTGGGGCAGCCAGAAAACCATTTCCTCTACCAGAAATACCTGGAAGAGAGCACAAGAAGCAGGGAGGAAGGAAGCCATAAAGCCGAGGAAGCTGTGAGGCAGCTTCAAAACCTCTGTACAGTGGCACTTGGGAGCTGGAAAGGAATAAAAGAGTATCTGGTCTTTGTTCACCCCTGGAGCCATGGCTCTGGCAAAGAAGAGCAAGAACAATAAAACTTCCACCAGTCCTAGGTTTTTCCTGATCGATGTTAAGGATTTTCTCAAAAGAAAACCCTCTGAATAGCATGAAAATCACAATGGAAAACATTTTTGTTGTCTCCAGGGAGGAAGATGCACACAACGTGGTTTTTCCCTAGCTGGGTCATGCAGCAGAAGCCCTGGGTGCAAATAGCTGCTGCACAGATTTCAGCAGCCACCCTTGGAGAGCCACTGGAAGGAAACTCACTCATCCCTCCTTCCCTCTCTCCTTAAGCTAATTTTGTATTTCTCTTGCTGGCTGTGCTGCAGAGAGTAATGAACGGGGGTGATTTGCCATCAGATAAATTGCATGCCATTAGCTGCCTGTTTGGAGCCCATATTTCCTCTTTGTGATGAGAGCTCGATATCTTTCCGATGAGTTATTACCTGGAGATCTTCTAGACCTGGACTTTAAGTACCGAGCAATTACTGTGCTGTAATTCCAGGGCTGCTCACCTCCCTGCTAGACACAGTCTCTTAAGCATCATCAGGTTGACTGGAGGAAGCTTTTTTTAGTTTTATAAGAATGATTTAATGGCAGCTGTTTCAAGCAGCTCCCTATTTTGCCTTCTTTTCCATCCAGCCACTGTAATCTTCTTACCCTGGCCAGCAATGCTGGCTGGGGAAGGAAGGGGTTGCTGAGGCTTAAGTTGTATCTTGTAACAGGAATGCATTGGAAGGAAAAGAGGCCAAAAGCTTATACCTATACACATTAAACCATAGCACTGTTGCCCTTTTGTACTCAAGCTCTCCTGGGGGCCTGACACAGACACAAGTCCCAGTCCAGCATCTCTGGGGGATGCAGCTTGTTGCTAACCCTGCTCCCATCTCACCTCCTTGGTACCTCCATCTGCTCCAATGGCCTTGAGGAAACTCCTGCTCCAGGGCCATCTCCTGTGTTTGCAAAGCAGGAAGGAAAGTCCTTCCTTCCCTTTGGGAAAAGCCCTTTGTTCTAGGACACATTCCTGGAGCCCCCTTTGTATCTTTCACACAAGTGGTTTTTGCCCTCCAAGCACCAGCTGAGGCCGGAGCTCAGCCTGGTTCAAATGGTGGGTTTGACTTTAAATTTCTTTATTGGAGGAGCATCAGCTCATCCTGACCTTTTCTATACCTCAAGGGGGTAGTGCATGGTGTTGGGGGCCCTGTTTGGAGATGTTTGAGCAAAAAGATCCCAAGACATCCCCATTTTCTCCTCTTAAATAATACATTACAAAAGTCAGAGGTGCCTCTTCAAGCTCTGCATGGAGCTGGAGTTGAGCCCATCCCTTGTCTGACACGATTATGTGTGGCTGGAGGAAAAAGCTGGGGTTATGAGAACCAGATGCTCTGAACCCAAGGGGAAGACACCAACATTTTGCAAAAAGGCTGAGGCAGCCCTTGTGCTCCCAACATGTCTAAGCACAGGCAGTACCACTGCTCCCCTTAGGGGCTGAAGGCCGAGACGAGATGATGTAGCTGAGAGCATCTTCTGTTTTAGTGCACACTGGCAGCTCCTCTGCCTGCAAACCTGTGCAGCCACTGCCAGACATCTGCTCCCCAAAATCCCATTTCTTTTTTATTAAAGAATATAGCAACAACAAGCAGAAAACTCAAGGCTAAAGCTGTTAATGCAGAGTTCAGGGTGCCTGGGGGCTTCTCATGCATTTTTAAACATCTCAACCTGCAGAAATGGAAAACAAGAGAACAGAGTGCCCTGGGGCCATCCTGCTTCCCACTCTGCTCCTGCTCCAGGCACCTCTCCTTCTTCCCAGCCCCAGGGCACCTGGCTCCCTGCTGGGGAACAGCACAGCATGCAGCAGCATGGAAACAGGGGGATGGGATCAGTGAGATGGGATACAAGTGCCATGGCATCAGTGAGATGAGATCAAGGGGTTGGGATCAGGGGGAATGGGATACAGTGGGATGGGATGCAGCAGAATGGGGTCCAGCAGGATGGGATCAACAAGACGAGATGTGTTGGGATGAGCAAGGCAGGAAGTAGTGGGATAGGGTCCAGCAGGACACGACACAGCAGAACAGGAGGCAGTGGGATGGGATGCAGGGAATGGGGTGCAGAGAGGCACAATGAAGCAGAGAGGCCAAGGAATTAAAGGATTAAGGAAGAGTATTTCTTCCTTAAATGAGCAATGAACTGCCTAAGCAAGCCTCAGGTGGGTGGATGGATGGATGGATGGATGGATGGATGGATGGATGGATGGATGATCCTGATTTACTGGGGCAAATAATATTTTCTTACATGAAAAGTGGCAAAGCTGAGCTAGCCAGGAGCCAGGAAACTTGCTTTTCCCTCTCTTTTTTTATTAACAGTTTATCTTACTTTTGACGTCTCTCCACCTGCAGCCTCCCACTGCCCTCACAGAGGCACCGTGTGCCTAACAGCCTCACTGGGGTGACCCTTGGTGCTCTTCATTCCCAATATCAGAAGCAGGAAAAGCACCTTACCCTGGGACAGGCCAGGCAAGGTGTCCCACACCACACTCAGGTTTGTGTCTCTTCTTTACTCCTCCAGAAAAATACCAAGATTAGTCTTTGAAACTTTGGAGGTTTTTTGGGTTTGTTTTTGAATGACCAAGTAACAAAACAAACCTACAGGAGACATTTCAGCATCCCAAGTGACGTTGAAATGTATCCAGGAGACCAGGCTAATACTGTATATTAAATAGATAAAATAATCATTGCTTTGCAAAGCCAGGTTTTTACATCTCAGGCCTCAGGCAGGTAGAGTTCAAGTGCATTTCAATAGTGTATTAATAGTGTATTAATGAGAGCTGTATCCCCCCACTTGCCATCTTCAAAGGCACTCTTGTTTCTGAACTGTAATTGTCCACTGAGAAATGACAAAACAAACAGCAATTACACTGCAAAAGGGATTCTAAAAAAATGGTGCCAGTGGGATTGAAGCTCATAAAACAGTGTTAGTGATACACACACATTAAACTGTTGCCAATTGCTGGAGAATTGAAAGCACAAAAGTGCCCTGTTTCTCTGTTTCCCTGTTTGTTTCTCTACTTTTTTTTTTTTTTTTTTGGCCTGTTTTCTAGCATTAAATTATTACAGTGTGAGCAATGCCCAGGGATAAAGGCAGATGGTGCATCTGCAGCCAGACCCACGAGGAGGTCCCAAAACATCCCAAGGCTGAGATGAGGACTGGGGCTTGTCCTCTGGCATCCCTGAGCTGACACGAGATGTAATGCCTGAAAATGCCAAGTAATTCCTCCACACCCAAGGTTCCTGATGGAGCTGTGAGACTGCTCCCTTCCAGCATCACTCCTTTCCAGGAGCAAAGCTACATGACATGCCCTGAAATCTGCTCCAGCCTCTCCAAAGAGATGAGAGCTTACCCACCCAGAGGACAGTTTTTATTAGCATGATGCTAATAATCAGTTATTTTTATTACGGTAGCACTGTCCCTCTCTATGTGCAATCTGCAGAATTCTTTTCCATGAGATAATATAGCCCATGCTGGCCCCAGTGTGCAGAAAACTGTGGATAACACCACGGGGCCATTTATTTGGTGTGGTATTATTAAAGTGAAAACACCAGCCAGGCAGCAGTGGCCAATTACTGTCAGCTCCTACCTGCAAATAGGGAAAAATTCCCTTTCTTAGGAAGGAGAAAGAGAAGTTATGGACTGGACTCAGTGCTGCAGCAAGGCAAAAGAAGAATTTCTGTGGCTGGAAAGATTAGGGGCTGAAGCGCTCCTTTGCCTGCTCCAGCACGTTGGGTTTCCACCTCTCTTTTTGGAGCGTTTCTGAGGTTTCAGAGCTGTTTCTCTTAAGTACACTTTTCTATTAAAAACAGAGGAGTGTGTTGCTGAGATGTAACCTGGGGTAATTTAAGTAGCTTTTATAAAAACCTGAAGCAGCACATGGTTGCTGTCAGCTCCATAAAGAAGCTCTAAAACCACTGAAGCATTAGAAGGCTCTGGCTGAGGGGCTGGATCCAGTGCCTGCCAGCATCAGCACCTTCCCAAAGCACAATTCATACCTCTCTGCATCCACATCTTCCACTAATTCACTCATCGCAACCCCGAGGAATCTGGGATGAGGAAAGAGCTCATTTGCCTTTTCCTGTGAATAAAACCCCAAGTAATGTATTATATTTAAAACCATAAAGAACATGAAAATCTAGAGCAAAGCACTGAGCTCTCTCATTGCAGATAGTACTTATCTTGTTTAGGGAATCAGTTTTAAATGCTTGCTCAGATAAGCTGATTCCTTTGGCTGTAGCCAGCACATTTAAAATGGGTTTATTTCACTAATAAAAGCCCTTTTTTGTTGATTTTTTTTTTTATGCTGGTTTTTGAGGCTTCTTAAATTGAAAACCAATTTCCATCCAAATAGACTGTGGTGAGGCCAAAATTAATCACCTCCTCATCAAAAAGAAAGGCATAACTCCCTGTGCTATAACCTAATCAAATGCAAACATGAAGAATTGCCATAAATGTACATGAAGCTCTGTAATTGCTTAAGCCACTTCACACACACACAAAGTCTTTTCTTCCCTTTAGCAGGCAAAAAAAAAATGGAGTTTGAAGAGAAGTAAAGCTGCAGATTAGTGGTTCCCAACCAAGAATCGAGTTAAGAACATTAATAAAAGGTACAAATGAGAAACAAGATTAAGGCTGAACTTTAAGCTGAGCTTTCTGCTTTGTTAATTTGAGTCGTGATTAAAATGGGTGGCTGAAATCAATTGTCTTCAAGGTCTTCAGCTTTAAACCTCCTTTCACCCCAGTGAGAGCTGGGTGGATACAGTGGGATGTGGTGAGACAGTGGCAGGGGATCTGATTGGTCTCACCTCCTCTGCAGCTCTGAGGCTGATGCTGAGCTTTCATGGATTGAAAAAAAACTAAGTTACAAGTGCCAAGAGCTGCCCATGGTCAGGAAATTCTCCCTAGCTCCAGCACCATCAAATGCTGCTTGCTTGGAAAGACACTTGTTCCACAGTTGTTCCTGCAATGAGTTAAGGAAAGAAGTAGGGGATTTGGGGTCGGCTAAGGGTATTAGAAAATAAGTGTTGAGATAGTTGATGCTCCCTTTTGATGCACATCCCATCACTACACAGAGCAAGGAGTTGGGGTCCCAGCACCCATCAAATCCATCCCTCTCATGTTTCATAAGGGATGTGCAAGCTTTACAAGAAAATGCTAACAGGGACCCTCCCAGGTAGGAGTCCTGTGAAGTGTAAAGGGTGAGAAGGGGCAGAAATGTGTGCCAGCCCCACTGCCTGCTAACCCATTCCACCCTGATGGGAGATGGGAAGCACCTTGGTTCTGCCATTACTGTCAGGTTGCTGTTCAGAGCCTGGGAACGTGCTGTGTTCTCAAAGCCCCACAGCAGCACCCACACCAGCACCCTCCCCACATGCATGGCCATGCAGGGAGGGTTTCACAGCCCTCCGTGCTGGGCTCCTGTGGTGCTTTCATGTTGCTCTCAAGGAAGCTCAGTCTTTTGGATGTAGTTGAGGAGATGCTTTTGGGCTTTAGCAGGCCCTGGGGCAGCTCAGGGGACGTGCAGGGACATGGCAGTGCAGCTTCCCACTGCCTACAGCAGCATCCTGTGGAAAACAACTCAGCAAAAAATCCAGTTCCCTCTTGGCATCTCTCATTCTGACTCTCTTCCAAAGCACACCCCCAACTCCTTGAGCAAACCAGACCATCTTTCTTTCATAGGAAAGAGCGAGGCTCAGCAAGATGTAGCAATAATCTGTCATTTTCTATCGTACTGCTCAGCGAGGAGCCTCTGGGGATGCTGGGGAAGGGACCTCAGAACAGCCTCAGCCTTTCTGTGCAGCTGGAGAAGCTTCCTGGAACAAAGGAAAACCTGGAATAGAGCAAACACTCCCCTTCTCTATTCCTATCCCAAGGAAAGGGCTTGGGTGTGAATGGCATAAAATGCTTTTGTTTGGTTGGGAATAGGAAGGAGCAGCCTCTTGGAAGCAGCAGGAGGCTTCAAAGGGGCATCACCAGGGAGCTGTGACAACACAGGAGTGGGACTCTAGTTGTGTCTGATTTGGAAGTTACCAACAGCTTATAGTTTTGGAGTGTGTCCAAAAAGGGCATTGGCAGAGTGCTGGGTCTGAGGGAGAGGCAATCCCTAAGCATGGCACCCAGGGGCTCCCTTCAAGCCATTGCCAGTGAGAGAAATGCTACAGATGCCATCACCTCTGCTGGAAGGAGCAGCCAACAGCCAGACTGGCTACAGGAGATGACTCCATGCACTCCATGACTGGCACTATAGGAGCACACCAGGCTGTACCACGCGGGAGGGACAGGGTCCCCCATGCCCACAGAAGCCACTGCACACCCTCAGAGTGACTGCCAGGGCACAGGGAAGGCAGCAGAGGCATGACCAGTTTGAAGCCTCACTTTGTAGCCCATTGACTGGTTCGACCATGGTGAACTGAGCCTGCCTGGTACCTCTGCCATGCCTCCAGAAGCATCTGAGCTTCATACTCTTCATCAAAGATTGTAGGCCTTTATATACCCTCTCCCCATCATCCCCTGTCCCCAAAAAAGGGAGGAGAAGTCTCAAGCCACTGCTAGGGTAAAGTGCCTGTAGCCAGCATTGTGAGTCCTGCTCCTTGCTGGGGATGGGATGACAGAAGGACCAGCACATGGAAATTCCTTCTGCTGGAGCACACAAGCAGAGATTTTGTCTCTGGGAGGAATGAGAAGCACCTTTGCACCACCCAGCCTCCAGAAGAGCTCAGCCCCAGGCCAACACAGACCCCACAGCAGGTTCCCTGCCCAAGGAGCTGGCAGCAGGGGCCAGGCTGCTTCAATATTTGGTCCCTCCCTGACTTGAACTCTGGCCACATCCCAGCTCAGTAATTTCTGAGTTCCTTCCATCACCTTTTGAAAGCAAACTAGGCATAAGCTGAAAGCAAGGAATGTGTTTGCAAAGCAGCAGCAGCAGCACTAGGTGTCCCAAGTCCTGGGTGAGCCCTGGCTGCCATAAAAGGCACCAGCTCGAGGCTTTGTCTTGCCAAAAACCCAAGTGCTAAAGGCTGGACCCAGGCCTTGTGCTGCCAAGGGATATAAATTGGCATCTATTAGCCAGCCTCAAAATAACTCCAACTTGTTTGACATAATGAGGTGATTAAACCAGCAGGAGAAATTCTGCTTGGTGAAGCCAACAGGACACAGGGAGAGAAATTGTTTCCAACCTCAGCACAATTAGGGAAAGGACAGAGCAGGGTTTGGGGCAGGGAAACATCTGCGTGGGCTTCAATGAGCTTGCTATGTCATGCCAGCAGTGCCAGGCTGGGGCACACAGGGGGTCTGCATTGACCCACAGCCCTGCCTCCTCTGGCAGTGCTCTGAGGGCTGGCAAAACACAAAGATTTCCTAATATACCCCATTTCACCCATTTTTCATCCCCCAAACCCATCAGGGCACGCGAGGACACTGCTGCAATGGATGCCAGCTCCCATCTGTGACATGCCACCAGCTCCCACACCTACTGCCCACGTGTTTTCCTGACACCAAACTCTTGCTGGAGCAACTGGCTGCCTTACAGCTGGTGTTAGCACAGACAGGCTCCCCCAGGGCTGATCTCTCTTAGCAAAGAGCATTCTGGCAAAGAACTTGCATTTGCTTTGCCAGGCAGGGAAAAATGAGCAAGAAAGGTGCTGCAGAGGACATGGACCTGGCAGTAAATGGAGTTTGCTGTGCTGCGGAGGAGCAGTGGCTCAGGTCTGGAGCAGGAGGCCATCTTGCATGCCATGATGCAGGAGAGGATGAGCCAAGCATGAACACAGGGGTGACAGCTCCAGAAATCAGCCTTCTGCCAACATCAGTAAAGCCAGGAGCTGCCCAAGATCCCAGGGGATCTGCCACAGCCTCCAGCCTTGCACTGCTTTCAGAGACTCTTGGCGTTTCCACCTCAGTGTGGATGTCTCCACCAAGCTATCTGCCTCCATCTCTCTGCACAGACCTTTCCAGCAGCATTGACCTTCCCTCAAAGCATTGTCTGTTTGGCCAGCTCTTATCTCTGATGATTTGGTGCCTCTCTGATTCCTGCCGTGCAAACGGAGAGATGGTAAATCTCTGGCCAGCAGTAACTCACATCTAGACATCACGAGGAACTGAAGATAATGAGGGGGTTTTGAAACCCAGCAGTCCCTAAACCCTTTCAGGTGCTGCCTTTGCCTTTCTATCTTCATGCTTCAGGGACAGATCATTCTCTGCAATCTGCGCTCCCAGCCCCTTTGTCCTGAGCTCTGGAGAAGGATTTCAGTTAGGTCTGGCACAACCTATGGCCATTTGTCAGAGAATTCTTTTTGTTCATTTATCTCCATTCTGCCTTTTCAAGCCCATTTCTTACGTGCTACTTGGGCCAAACTCCCAATTCCCTGAATTTATTATCACCATCAAATGGTTGCCTGCTCCACAGCATGACCCAGACACGCACCCCACCGCGAAGCTGGAGAGGCCTTCGTCTGTTCCTATGGCAACTGGAGGAAGAGGCAAGCACTGCAGCCAGCACTGGGTTGGATCCTGCACTGATGATGACATGCCCTGCTGCCTGGGAGGATGCCAGAAGGACACAGGGGGATGCTCATCCCAGTGTTGCGTGAGGCAGAAACCCAGCTTCCTGGTGTTTGCTGTTCCCTGGTAACCTCATAGCAGCTCTGTGCTGGGACAGGGGGATGTGGTTGTGCTGGGATGCTGGGTGGTGCTTGGTGCTTTGCCTGATGCAGAGGGGCACAGGAGAGAACAGTGATGTAGGGACTGGGGTACCTGCACCACAGTGCCATCCAGCCACATGGCACAAAGGCCTAGACCCTGCTGAGCTGCTCTTGCTCTGCTTTCTCACTCTGCCTGTCCTCCATATGAAATACCTCACACAAACACACCCTCTCTCTACCATCTTTGCCACCAAAAAGCTGCTGCTGCAAAATCTACCACCTTTAACCTGTTGATAGACATTAACACCTTCACTTTCCTTTACTGATGCTATTCTCTTCTAACTCTTTATTAAGCAAGTCCCACATCAGCCACTCCATTGGTTTGCCAGGGATCAAAGTAGAGCAGACAGGTCTGTAATTACCCAGGTCATCTCACATATCCTTTTTAAATGTTGGCAGAGATCTCCCCTGGGAAATCAGCAGAGCAGATCCAGCTCATGCTTTTGTCATAAACAGGACTTTGGTTTTCCTCCTGTGATGGGTCCCTGCCCTCAGGCTGCAGATCCTCTGGGGGCTGCCTCACCAGCACCTTGCTACAACCACAGACATCATCCTTGTCTCCTGGAGCACCCCAGCCTGCAAAAAGCTCTGCAAACGGCATGGAAGAGCCCCTCATCCTCTCTGCAGCATGGGGACTGACTCCTCTGCTGCTTGCAGAGCATGAGCTGGGCTCAGGTATGACAGCTGTCTGATGTCACCCCAGCACACAGTGAATTTCCTCAGTATCCCCTGCTCTGGGGCTTGTCACCCCCCTCACACAGCAGGATCCACACCCCAGTTCAAACCCAAACATTTTAAACTAAAGCAAATAAAACTAGAGTAGGCTCTGGCCTTGCCCCAAAGGGTGAAAAAAGGAATAATTTCCTTCTGGACATAATCCAAGGGGGCTACAGATTTCCCCACTCTGGGTGTTCACTGTGGTCCCTGAGCCAGTGTCCCTGAGCCGGGGTTGGGATGACAGCATACACAAGCATTCCCCTCAGCTGGCCACAGCCATGGGGCTCAACCTCAAGGGCAGGTGACCTGTGTCCCCCTTTCCCTACAGGGGTAGTGGTGTCAGGGCCAGGAGCCTCAACAACAGCCCTCAGCTGCTCTTTGGCCCAGGCTGAGCTTGCCACACTCAATTAAAATACACTGAAGCTGCAACAGCCTTAAAGAAAATAAGGAGAGCATTTGCAGGCAGCAAGCATTCATATGAGGGCTCCTTCAGCAGATAACTTATAGCCACCTATAAAAGCTACATGCAGGGTGTCTTCTGAGGCCAGGCTGCTTTTAACACCCATCAAAAGACACTGGAAAAAAAAGTGAAAGGGGATGAATAAAAGCAGCAACACTCCAGAGATGAACCCTGGCTGCATCACAGGGGAGGCCACGCTCTCACACACACCTCTTGCCTTTGATCCAGCGCTCTCTGCCTCTGATTTTATGCTTCCAAAGGATGCTGCTGATTCAGGCAGTGCCTTGAGCAATGGACTGAACCTTGTGGGCTCCTGCTGTAGAAGGTGCAAAGGGATGGATGGGAAATGGCTTCTCCTCCATCTGCAGCCACGTGCTGGCAGGGGAGATGGGCAGAAGCACAGCCATCCACTGCCATCTGGCAGCCAGAGTCCAGGGAGCTGGGGCTGGAGGTGAAGGAGAAAATAGCTTCTCTGTTTACTCACAGGAAGGGGAGGAGGTTAAACTGGGACCAAGAGCCAGTTTGCAAGCCTGGCAGGGACTGCAAGGTCACATTCACATAGCAAGAGCTTCTCCCTGAGGACAGATGAAAACAAGAGGTGTTGTTTTGGTGCTGGGATGCACTGGAAACCTGAACAGGCATCACCAGGCTTCACTCAGAGTTGATCAAAACCCCTCCAGAAAGCATCTTTATACCACAGGATTTGTGTGGGATTGCTGGGCAGCAGTGGTAGGGTTTGTTGTGAACAAAGGCACCACAGGGAAGGTACCAGAGGATGAAAACTCGCTGCATTTTAATGCCCAAGGCTGGCTGGAGCTTGGTGGCATTTCCCTTTGGCTGCTGCTTTGTGATCCTGGTTTGTGCTTTCCAGCCTCCCTGAGGGGCAAAAGCAGGAAGGAAAAGGGCAGTGTGCTGTGTGGAGGAAGTGAACTGACTGCAAGGGATGCTCTGCACACAGGGACTGCTCAGTGCTGCTGGGCGAAGGAGCCAGCAGCAGCCCCAGGGCAGTGTTTCACTGCCAAGAAAGCTCACAGAAAGGAATCACCCCCAGGCAAGCGTTTGTGAGAGCTCAGAGCAAACATTGCTGCAAGGCCTTCACACTCAGCAGTGCTCCACACTGCTCCAAAGAGCCTGAGATTTGGATCAAGAAGGGTTTGGGTCAAGTGTTGTCCTTCCTTCTGCCTGAAGGTACGTGTGCAGGGTCCTTGGCCACGGGGAAAAGACCCTCACCCCAGGGCAGCCTCAGAGACATGACAAGGGCTGCTCCCAGTCACCAGACAGTGAGTGGCACAGCTCCAGCACTGTCACTACCCCCTTCCAGAGCAGCTCTGACATTTCCCACCACGAACCCTGGACAGGATCTTTCTGCCTATGCTCAGTCTACTTCATCTTTCATCTCTCCCAGCTTCAAGTTGTTCCTCTCCTTTCCAACTGACCTTGGGCTTCTCTTGCCACTGACTACCTGCCCAGTCCTTTTACCACAGAGGTGGGACACTCACCTCTCTGCAGCAAGGGGGAGGGGGTCAATGGCTGGAGGCAGTACAGACACCAGAGATGTGGGATACTCACTGGATCCCTCTGCCCTCCATGGCCACAGCACAGACATCAGCAGGGAGGGGTGTGCAGGACTGCAGGTTGTGCAGCCCCAGCTGAGAGCACCTTCAGCAGTGCCACACACCAGCCTCACACTGCCATTAGGAGAACCCCCATCAATCAGCACAGGCAGAGGGACCACCAAGCACTTCTTCAGCATGGCAACATTTCCACCTGTCCCTGCTTCTGCATGAGAAACCCTGGCATGATATAAGGAGGGAGCCCAGTGCTGTCTGAAAAGCTTTATGAAGGCTTTGTTCCATGCATATGCGGTTGTTGAAAAGCCAGACATCGATTGTCCTCACACAGCTCCACCAGCCCCTTCTTCCCCAGCCCCTCAAACCCAGCCCCAGCATCCCTTTGTGTGGCAGCATTTGATACAATGCACTCAATAGGATGAAGCTATGCAGTTAAGACTCTCAGAAATGTCTCTTGAGCACACCTAAAGCTGCCTGTTAACCAGGAAAGAGTTACAAAGCATCATCTACTTACTGGGATATCAGGACTGGTGTGTGCTGCTTGTGTGTGAGCCCCATCGCTACCCTGCAGGCTGCTCAGCAATTCAATAGCACTGAGGATTTAATAGCTGCAGGGATGAAGCTGGGAAAAAGAAATGGGCTTTGTTTGGTACCTTCCTGCCACTTGTGGAAGACAAAGTGGTTTCAAACACCAGGACTTTAAAGCTGGGTATTTTTAAAATGAAAGTCTCAAAGGAGATTTGCAGCTGACACCTGAGGGCTGGGATGAGCTTGTCTGGGAAGGGCTGGGGGAGGAGGTGGAGGCTTTAGAAATGCTGATCCCTTCTGCCTTCCCTTGACAGCATTAGGACAAGTTTGAAAGAGCCTTCAGCCTCATGGGGTCTGCATTATCCCACCTCACTTCTGAGTCCTTGGGTGAGGATATTATCAGTGGGGTGCTGGGAGGTGAGAGTTCCTGCATGTACCCCTCTGCTCAGAGGGGCATGTGCTGTGTGTGGGGTGAGCATCAGCCCTGCTCACCCTACGATGGAGCAAGATAAAGAGCCTCTGACCCACAGAAGGCAGATGGAAGCTGTTCACTTTAGGAGATACAGCCCAGCAGCTGGAGGAAGCATTTCCCTTCTTTACAGCAGCTTCCCAGGACCCCAGGTCTGAACTGAAAGTGTTTGCTCATTTTTAAGAGGCTCTTTAGTCCTCTACAAGCCTAAATACAGATGCACAGCATCTCCATAAATTTCAGCAGTGTCCAGAGGGCAGCAGGATAAGAGAAAATGCCCTGACCACAAATCCATCAATCTCTTCAGGAAAGAATCCATTTTTATGTGCTTGTAGCTGTGGGATCATTGTTGGCCTTATGAAATCGTAAATAGGAGGCACTTTTGGCACAGTCCCTGCTTTCATCCAGCTTCTTTTTCTCTTCCTTTCTCCCCCCACCTCCCCATTTTTGGAAGGTAACTGCCTACTTTGCAGGCAGCCTGCCTACAGCATCCTCCTTTGGAAACATCCATGCCTTTATTTTGTGCTAAAGTCAGAAAAGCCCCTTGATGCTCCTGGGCTCTATCTCCTGGTGGGGATGTGCCCAGGGTAGCAGCAGCAGCAGGGCACAGCTAGCACAGTCCACAGAGCCTGCAAGATGCACCCAAAGCCATCACTACACTCATGTGACAAATTCTTATGGCTAATGCTTTTGTCACCACGCACTTACAGGCTTCATGTTCCCACGGGACTGAGCTGTTTGGGTAGAGAGGGTCAAAGAAAGTGCCTATTCCTGTAACAACTGAGCTCACAGTTTTTTCAGTGCACTCTTAAAGACAAGTGCAATGTGGAATTGTGCTCTGGATATGCCCTCAACCACATTTATTGGCTCCCCAAAACATCTGCAGGCACAACCCCCAAAAAATCAACATTTGGAAACAGGATCAGGAGTCCAAAAGCTTTTGTAACAACCTTCCCCCTGCCCTGCCACCTCCCAGCCCTTCCCCTAGGGAGACCTACAGGTCTCTTCCTACAGCAGCATTACAGCATCTTACACCAACAGTGCCTGAGCACAACTCCATGAAGAGAAACCTCTTCTTGCCTTGGGTTTTAACAATGTCACCCTGGAGCAGCAGTGTGGGATGCTCTAAGGGCTGGTCCAGCATTGGATGGGTGTCTGGCAACCCCTGAGCTATGTTAAACAAACACCAAAACCACCCAGCCTTGTTCCTTGGGCCATTTTCTTTGCCCTGTCAGCTAAAGAAACTATTGGGATGCTTTTCTATTTGATAGATTGCAAAGCTGTTAGAAAGAACAAGAATAAAGAACTCAAATAAATTGACAGTGACCTTTTTCCCCACTCCTGCCTTCAGAGCAGCCCTTGCAGCTCCCCTTGTGCAGGCTCTCTCTTGCCCCAAAGCCTCAGCTGCCAGTGCAATGACATGAGGAGCAGTTGGGCACCATGTGGTCCTTCCCTCAGATGGATCTGCTTTGTCTTGTCACTGACTCCCCATCTAAGGAAGCAGAAAATGTTTTTTTCCACATTATGTTTTGGTGGGAAAATACGAATCTTTTGATAGAAAAATCTTTAACACCCCAAAACAGTGTCCAAACCCCATCTGTGGCACCTGCCCAGTTGCACAGGCTCTGTACAGGCAGTGGGTTTGGGGTGACACTCCCCCACATGCCATGAGCATCCCATGTCACCCCATCTCTCATTCTTGGGGCTTTTTGATGGTGAGAGGGTGAGTGCTGCTCATATTGTACTTGAGCTGGACCTGATGTGGCTGAACATTCTGGAAGGTCCTACCCTAAGAGCTACAGGGAAGGAGGGTCAGGAGGGTCCTGGAGAGAAGATTTCACAGCACTCAGCAGGCAGGAGCAGACAGTGCTTGAGCATCTTCCTTCATCTCCCTATTGCATCTGCAAGCCAGTATTGCCTGGTACTGACATCTGTCCTGCCTGAATTAGATCCTTCCTTCTCTTCCCCTCCCCACAATTAAAGAGCAAACTTGCCATTCCTCTGTGCAGCTTTTGGCCCCCCAGCACTTTTACAGACCCCATCACAAGCACAGCTCTTTCTACAACACAGTCCCACTCTATTCCCTCACACATAAGTAACAAAACAAGAGCTCAGGCCTTCACAGGTCTTAAGGAAAAATGAGAGCAGAGTCCGACTCTCAGAGAGGACAGAAGCAGTGCTGGGGTGCTGCTGCCAGGCAGCGGGGGGCAAACAGCTCTGCTGCTGAATAACACAGTGCCCCAGCAAAAGGTGATGAAATGAATAAACAAAAAGCAAGACAGGCAGCACAGGCAGTGCTCTAATCAGGTCAGAAGAAAAAGGAACAAAAACCAGTACCATCATCAGAGATTCAAACCTAGTTTCTCCCATCAACAGTGGTTCTGCTCCAGAGAATGAGCAAGGAGAGAGGATGAGGGCTCTGCAAAGCATGAAGAGATCTGCCTGGGTCCTGTTCTCCTCTACTCAGCACAGCACCAGCTCCTGGTGCACATCCTGGGCATGTTCAGTGCTGGGCTTTTCTGAACAGGGACCATGAGCATCCCACAAGTAGGATTTAAACCCAGAATTTCCCTTTTCCAGCTGCAAACCAAGATGTGGCCAGAATGGCCCTGAGCTGCACCTCAGGAATCATACTGATCCAAGATCTCTCCTCACAACTCATCTACCCTGGGCATCCAAGCACAGGAGGTATCCCGTTACTCCCAAAGCTCTCCCCACCTTCAGCCCCTGGACAATCAGCAACATTCATTCACAGTCAGCAACTCATGGCCACTATCAGAAAATGGGGACAACTGTGGCAAGCCCAGCCTGTGGGCAGCAGTTTTCTACTAATGGGGATATTTAGTCTGGAGAAGAGGAGGCTGAGGGGAGACAGGAGCACTCTGCAACACCCTGAAAGCAAGTTGTAGCGAGGTGGGGGTCAGTCTGTCCAGTAATCAATGTCAGGCCAAGGGGAAATGGGCTCAAGTTGCCCCAGGGGAGGTTGAGATTGGAGCTGAGGCAGAACTGTTTCCCTGAGAGGGGTGTCAGCCCCTGTGCCAGGCTGCCCAGGGAGCTGGGGGAGTGCCCAGCCCTGGAGGGATCCCAAAGCTGTGGAGCTGAGGTGCTGAGGGCCAGGGCTTAGTGCTGGGCTTGTAAGAGTGAGGGGAGGGCTTGGACTGAATGATCTTAAAGGTCTTTTCCAACCAAAATGATTCTGTGATGCTCAACTCCATTAGCTGATGTCCACCTCATTCAGGACATCACAGACACCTGCCTGGTGAGGCTGCTCCTTCCACCCTCACCTCATGTCAGCCCAAGCTTCCCCCAAAACCCCAGGACGGGCTGGTTTGTGATGGAGACACATTGCAGCCTCTCACCAAAACCTCTCCCTCTTGCCAGGAGCGTGGCAGCAGCTTGGCTGCTCCAGGATGAGCTGTAAGGCTGGGTCAGGTCCCACAGCAGGGCACAGGTTTTGTAAAACTACTAAAAGGAAAACCTAAACCCCACAAAACTTACTTTACAGACTCATCTTCTGCAGACAGGAGACTCTTTGAAAGCTGGAATGCCACGGAAAATCCGGGTCAGTTTTGTGAGGTTGTTTGGAAGGAGTGGAAAATCACTTTGACAACTTAAAACTACCCCATTTTAGTCTTTTTCCTTTCCCCTGAATAAAGTGCCTTGGAATGACTTTTTGTCTTTATCATCTACTGAAGCTAAATGAAAGTGAAGACCCCAAATAAAACACCCTGAATGAGTGGTGGCAGAGGTCTGTACTCTCACCACAGCACTGGCAGGGGGCAGCCAGGCCTCTCACCCAAACCAGCACTGCCACAACTGATTCACTGAGGCAGTTAAATCACTCCTTGACTCACCAATGATCCTCATTTAAGCTCAGTTCCCTTACATCTCCAGCCCGGCACACACCACCCTGAGGGACAGAGATCAGGGAGTTGTTTTCCCATCCAGGAGCCACTGACACCCTGTTTATGGGATGAGGAAATGTTCCTGTTAGAGCAGAGGAACACCCGCAGCACAGGGATGGAGCTGGTTAATGTAGACTGCAGGCACTGCCTGTGCCCAAGGGACAGACTCACTGCACAACCATGGGCAGGACCATGGAAGCAAAGCCTCCAGCCTTCCCATCACATGTGCATGAGTCAACGCCATCACACATGATGAGACTCAACTGGGGACATGAATGTGGGGGACAGCAGCATCACACTGTGAGTGCCCTGGGTGCCACCACAGCAGGATTCACTTGCTTCAGTGAGGGTTTCATCCTGATCATCATCATCATCTTCTCTGCACACACCTCCCACTCCCATTTCAGGAGTGACTGCCCAGCAGCTGTTACTGCAACTTCCCCCAAACACAGCACAAAGGGTGCAAGATGAGGCTTTGAGGAGCAGAGAGTTGGCAAAGGAGATAACAAAGCCACTCCACAGGCAAGCAGATCATCCCCAAACCCTCAGGGGCTACAATAACCCCACCTACGTGAGGAAGGGCACCCAGGAGGGATGGGCTGTGCTCCCACCCACTCCAGCACCCTTCCCACACAGCTCCTAAGGCTCTGCTGTGTGAGGGCTGCAGGTGATAATTTCATTTCCCTTGCAAATGAAGCCCAAATTCCTTCCCCATCCCCAGCACTTCATCAGCAGAGCCATCATCACCACCCTGCTCCTCAGCAGCCCTCATCAGCTCCTCCCCTCACTCTCTGTGCTCTCACCCTCTCATTGCAGGCAGCTGATCAGGAAAGTATGCTCACTAATGAGGTTATGACAATTAACTAGCAAGACAAGGGGTGATGGACATGAGCTGGAACACAAACAGTTCCACTGAAACATGAGGAAAAACTCCTTTGGTGCTGAGGTGAGGGAGCCCTGGCCCAGGCTGCCCAGGGAGGGTGTGGAGGCTCCTTCTCAGGAGGTTTCCAAACCCACCTGGATACGTTCCTGTGCCCCTGATGGAGGGGAACCTGCTGTAGCAGGGGCTGGATGAGCTCTGCAGGGCCCTTCCCACCCCCACCATTCTATGATTGTAGGAACTATTAATAACAGCAACAACTCTCCCTCCTGCAGCCCCATTGCTGTCCCCAGCAGGGAGTTATTTTACCTCTTTTTTGCCTTGCCCTCCATCAAGGCTTTCCCAACCCTGCTGCTACCTCTTGAACAATGGGGCTCCAGCATCAGGCAGGCCCAAATCCACAAGCTTTGCAAAGACACCAACTGTTCTGCTGTAATTAAACAGCCCTGGGAGCACTCACTATCTCAGACCCATTCCCCAGCAAAGGTGCTTTTGCACTGCACTGTGCCCTAGCAGAGTAATTAAAAGTGAGCCTGAAATCTTCCCAGGGAACTCAAAACACCATTGAAGTTACAGAAAACAGAGGCTTGGAGCTCCAGATGCCGCTCCCAGGCAGGGAAGGGGTGCAGACACTGTGAGGGAGGGCACAGGGAGGCAGGAACAAGGTCAGGCTACCTCCTGGGGCAGCATCTGCCTCAGTTTCCCCATTCTGGTTAATGCAGTCTCCCATGGCATTGATTCAGCTCACAGCAGTCAGTGAGCTCCCAGAGAGAGCTGTGCCCCACAGAGGGAATCCTGCACTGCCCTGGCTGCAAATCCTGCAGGGAGCAGCAAAGGAGCCATTTACTGGGGGTCTCATTGTCCCCCCCCAGATCTCTCCTTACCCCAACCAAGCTCAGCACACTGGTGCCTCCCAGCCAGACTCCCCCACTCCTGGATAGACCTGAGGCACTGGGGATGAGCTTCATCCTCTCCCCAGCCCTCCTCCCTGCAAAGCAGCTCGATGTTGGCCCCACTAGGAAAAGCCAAGAGAGCTAGCAGGATCCTGCCCCACTTTCATCAGTTTCTGTTGAATAATTAAACCCTGGGAAGTTAATACTTTCTGCTTAAAACCCCCAAATTGTAATGGTTGTAATTGCTGTTTTATTGAAGCATTAAACATTAAAAGACATCCAAAGCTGCAGTTAGTGTGAGAGTTGGGCATGGCCCTGGCTTAGAGGGAGCCAATCTCTCAGGAACCAGCTCAGCAGTGAGGGGGGCACAGCCTCACCATCTGTATCCCTGGACAGGCAACAGAAACCCCCCTCCAAACCTGGGAGTCCTGGCCACCACTCCTGCCCAGCTCGACCTGCCTTTCTCAGACTGGGAAAGATCCCTGATAACCCGCAAACCACCACTCACATCACTGCTGACACCACCCCAACCCTGCCCATGGGCTCAGGGGCCAGGATACCAACTCACCAAGCCAGCCTTGGAACCCCCAGGCTCCAGGACCATCCAGAGCCCCATCTGCACCAGCATGGCTCAGATCACCTCTAACTACCCTTTATAGGCTCCAGCTGCTCCTCTCTCCCTGTGCTGCACGGTGGGCTCAGTGGAGGCCAAGCTGGCTCCAGGCTGCTGTGTCTGCACCCCTGGGAATAGATAATGGGGGCAGAAAGATTTTTTTAGGAGCACAGGTGTGAGAAATCCTCATCTCCTCCACTCCAGGTCTTGTGTGCTTTGCCATCACTTCATCCCATCACAAGTGGAGATGCTGGTAGGCAGAGAACCTGCTGGCCCCACGGGGCTGGGGCAGGTCCAGGGGGAAGGATGCCCTGAGGGAGGGGGTGGATGTCCTGATGTGAGGTGGTTTCCCCATGAAGGGGGGAGAGGGGCCCAGCTGGTGTGTGGTGTCTGAGCAGCTGTGTCACAGCTGACAATAAACATCTGCAAATGGTGGTGGATGTTTTTATGCAAAGCTGAGCAGGATCACCAGCTCAGGGTGAGTTGCTCATCACCTGCTTCATGGAGCTGTCAATGTGGAGAGGCTGCTGGAGAGAAAGCTGAGCTGCTTCTCCTCTGCCAGGGGTGTCAGGGAAGTGACCCTCAGACCCACCAGCCCACTCTGTGCCAGGAGCAATGCTGGAAGGGCACGGAAGCATCCTGGGGTGTTTAAAGCTCTGCTGCCTGGCACAGTGAGCATGGCCTGTGGGAAGGGTGATGGAGGCCACTTCGGTCCCTGCTGGGGCACTGAGGCTCAGCCCAGGGGTGATGAGGCTTCCTTTGCTTTCCCAAAGCCCTATTTTAAGCAGGAAAACAAACCCCCAAACCCAAACAGGAGATGCTTTATGGGTTCTGGGTGGGAAGAGCTATTCAGCTCTGTTCACATCACCTCACTGGTGCCAAGCCAAGAACACCCCCCAGCCTGCTCCTGCCAGTCCCCTTCCCAGCCCTGCTCTTCCCTCCTGGCCTCTGGGTAGTTTCTCTTGGGAGATGCTCCTGCTGCATTTTCACCCTCAGCCTCTTTAATGTTTGTGTCTCAGAGGCCTGAGGATTTGGAGGATGCAGTGGGGCTCATCCCTGCTCTGGAGCATCCAGCTGTCCCAGCCTTCCCATGCCACACAGACCAGCACCATCCCCAGGACCTGGGAACTATCCCAAACTGGTTTCCATGGCAGCTACTTTTCAACTGTCTCATCCATCTCCATGGCAATGAGACTTCTCCTTCCTTATCCAGGGTTGGGGGGTGTTGCTCAGGGGTTCACTCCAGCTCCCCCAAGCTAGAGAGCATCCCCTGGGTCTCACAGCTCTCCCTGTTCCCCCTGCCCTGTGAGCAAACCAGTACAGTCAGCCTCTGCCTGGGTACCTGAGCAGCCTGATGGGGCACAACATTGCTGCCAACTCTCCACACAACTTCAGCTCTTTCTACTGTCCCCTTCACCCCATCCCTCAGCAGTTCCTGTGCCTGTTGTAGCTGGGGCTGCCTGGCAGATACTTGATGCTCTCTCACAAAGCATCCCTCTCACAGGAGGAGCCAAGCTTGGTAAAAACAACCCACAGTGGGTGCAGCTGAATTGTGTTTCACAGCCCTGCTAAGGATTTTGAGCTTGTCACTGGTTTGGGACTAAAAATATCACCAGAGTCCTCAAGGTTTTCTTTTTCCTGTTCAACAACACCTACAACAAAACACACCCAACCTAAATAGCATCCCAAAGCTGGGCTGAGCCCCTCAGGGGTGGTGGAGAGGTGGAGAGAGGTGAATGGGAATGGCACAGCCCTTCTCCCCATTGCCATAACCCCACGGTCACTGAGGCACAGGCTCTGCCTTTGGATAAAGCTGAGCCAAAGGTAAGAAGGAGCATCATCCTCTACTTTCTGTGCCACTTTCTCCTGGCAGTAATGACTCTGGGGGCTGCTGAAGCAGGTTGGTCCTCTCTAGAGTGTTTAATAGAGCTCTTTGATGTGTTGTAGACACCAGGCACCCTATATTCCCTTTTGGCCCTCCTGGGAGCCAACCCTTGGGGTGAAGCCTCTCCAAGAGTTCCCCTTCCAGCCCCTCAGCCAGTCCTCAGCAGGGCAGGAAAGGATCCAAAGCCAAACCACCACTGGCATCACCTTTCATTGTGCTGGGGCAAGAGGCAGCTGGGCATGATTTGTGGTGCTGGGTGTAACTCTCTCCCCCCAGCCCTGAAAGCCACTTTCCCATGGTAATAGCAAAGCTGTGATGCAAGCAGCAGTGGGGAGTAGGGAAGGGGCTTTGGGGTTTTGCTGGGTGAGTTTTTGGGAGCAGGGAGGTTTGGAGCTGAGCTCAGTCTTCAGCTGCTGCTGGGACTCTGAGGTGCAGAGCCCAGCAGAATCCAGGGGACGACAAATGCAATCAAGAGCCGTGCAGGAGGAAAGGCCTGCTCCATGTTCCTGCTGAGAGCCCCTCACAGGAGGACGCTGCTTCATTAATGTGATCAGAAAAAGAAGAGCAAGCAGATGCTTTCATTCAGGCTCTTTTTAGCATAACCCAGCAGTGGAGAAGGATAAAAACAGTCAATGACATCTCACTGCAGTTCAGTGCTCTGGTAAGAAACTGCTCAAAGAGGAGCTCAAACAGCCAAATGCACAGTATTCAGCAATGATGGCACCCAGTGCATCACACCCTGGCAGTTGGGTGGGAAGGGGGCGTCTCTGGAGCACACAGTGCAGCTCCCTCCCCTGTCTCCCATCCTGGGGAGCAGCATGTCAAGAGGCCCAGAGCTGATCTGATCCCCCCCAGACTGTGCCCAGGTGCCGTCAGGGACATAACTCCACATCCTCTGCATTTCTAACAGAGTTAAAGCAGATCATGTGGCTGTTGCTGGGAGTGGGAGGGGGGGAGATGATTAACCACTATAATCCCAATTACAGCTTCTAATTGGGATTAATTTGTTGCGTTAATTAAGTGTGGAAGGACGTTATCTCTCAGATTTCTTTCATGAACATCTTACTCCTAAGCACAGCCCCTGCCTGGGCAGAGCTGGGCACAGCTGGCAGGACAGAGAGGGCTGCTCACTGCTGTGTGACATGCAGAGACTGCTTTGGCACTGCCATTGCTGGTGACAGCCAGCCAGGCTCCACCCTGACACCCAATGGCTGCCCTTCATCAGACCTAATCTGGGCAAGATCTGGGGACATAAACCAAGGGGGCTCAAGCTGAACAAGACTTTGCAGAGGGACAGAAATGTTGCAAGAGCCTGGGGATAGCAATGGCCTAGGAATGTCTTCATTGCAGCTGCATCAGAGCTGATGCACCAAGGGGCCAAGGATGGAGGATGAACCTGAGGCAACATCTCCTCTCATTTCCAGGGCAAACCATGCAAAGAAATCC
>WBNH01008837.1:881803-903929 GCA_013401255.1 Urocolius indicus | reverse complement strand
CCCAGGCCCAGGCCCCAGGCCCCGGCCCCGCGCGCTTTTGTTCGCGAACGTTCCCGCGCTGGGGCCGCGCGGCCGCGCTGCACGTGGCGGGGACCCGGCGGCGAAGCACGTGGAGGGAGGCGAGGCCACGGAGCCACTCGCCCGCCAGCGGCCCCGGGGAAAGGCCCCGACGCGCGGCCTGGCCCGAGGCGCTGTGTCGTTGGATAAGCGGGGAGGAGGACCGTGGGACGTGGGTGGGTGGGCAGCGCAGGCTCACGCCAAGAGCGGTGCCGGCGGCCATAGGCCACGCGCGCACTCGTGTTGGGGGTTTCCCCCCCACTCCACGTGTTTCGCCGCTCGGGTTCCCGGAGCGCCGTTGGTTTGCTGTGCAAGAGCAAAGCCTCGAAGCAGCACGTTTCAGACTCAGCGGTTAGTAAATAACTTGTTGCTAAAGAAAACGACGTGCTTATAACTAATCTTTCCACAGGCTGCGAGCTTAAAGCAGACAAGGAGTATCAGTTCAAAGTAGATGATGAAGAAAACGAGCATCAGTTATCTTTGAGAACGGCAAGTATTGTTTGGTTTGCAAGTTTTACTTAAGCGGTGGTTTGTGAGGTCACAAGTGTTTTCCAATGTAGATTAATTCACTTAATCTTGACCCTTTTAGTAGCGCTTTTTTTTTTTGTCCAATAACAGTCTCTCTTATTGAGAGTGAAGCATTCTGTGTCGCCTGAAGTGTTTGTGGAGTTGAAAATAAAAGCTTTAGTTAACCACTGATTTTTCATTGCTCACGGCAAGCAGGCTAAAGCTACAGTAGAAAGGAGTTCACAGTAGGTGAATATTTGTGTACTAAGCAGCATCAAAGGCTACAATACACACTCTCTAACATCTCTAAAGCAGTAGTTCAGGTGCTACAGGAACACAGGGCAAAGGGCAGGTTTATAAAGATTGTACATGAGCACACTTTTAGTACCCTTTGTTGGAGTTATTTTAGGGAAGATCTTTCAAGTGTTCCTTAAACATAATTCTAGTGCTTTTTTTTTTCTTTAAACACTGAAAAGGGCAACAAAAGGGTCAGGTGTAGAAGGTTTATATTTTAATTAATTGTCCTTTGTGTTGCCCTGTCTAAAAGATGTGACTGGGAATTGCTCTCATTCAGATAATTCATCTAACGGACTCTTCACTTGAGCAAGATAGTTCTGTAAATAGGGATCCTGTACACTGAGGGTTCTTGAATGTGTCCTTAGGATCTTTCTGCTGCCACACAACCAAGAGATAATATTTCAAGGCCTTTGTCTGTGGTGAGCATGTTGCTTTTGGTTAGTAGAAAGATAATATGTCCCAGCTTCACAGGCAAGGAAGCAAAGAGTACTTTTCATCTTGTACTCTTATTACTGTGTTTATTTAAATACCTTGGTGACACCTGGGAGCAAAAGACAATTGTGGACTACTTCCTGCAGCACAATTGCTTTCAGCAGGAGTCTTGCATAATAATGCCCTCCAAACTTAACTCAGTGATACTTAGAATGTGTTAATGTAGGCACTACAGTTCTGTGAGTTATGTGCCTTCAGACCTTGCACTTAATGAAAATTACAGCCTGGACTTGACAATGACTAATTTGTTCTTCATTAGACTTTCTTTTGAGGGAAGAATATACCAGTGAGATGTGGGTAGGACATGTACCGTGGATAATTCTCATATCTGAATGTTTATTATGCAGAAGAAATTACTGAGTGATACCTAAATTTTGTGGCTTTATCCAAAGATCCTGTTTGGGGAAAATGACCTACAGCATCTCTTCTCATGTTGTGACTTCTTAAAGGTGGTGAAGCAAATGGGTTACATACCATAACTTGTTTTTTACGGTTGTTAAAGAAAAGAGTACTTTTATAACATGACTTCTAAAAGACATTAGATAATGTACAGGAGAAAGGAGAGTTGGAATAAAGTTACAGACTGGAAATGTCCAAGAGACTTGGAAGATCTTGGACATAGTCACTAACAGAAAATGCCTTGTCAAGCAGAAGAGGGAGTTAATGGAAGATAGTATGAAGGATAGCAAATATCTAGTGACTGCTCTGTGCAACTGATCAAAGACTAGGTGTAGAAACTTGACTGACACATGTCACTTGAGATACAAGTGTGGTGATAAACTTGAATATGAGGTACAGAGGTGGGTGAGGGAAAGGGTAAGTAAAAGAGGAGGATTGATGCATGTAGAGGCAAAAAGCGACACGAAGGTTTCTGTACGTGTTTTAGTAATGATAGCTGAGAGCAGGGAGAGAGATACTGACTGCTTCATTACCTATTTATTGCCAGCGTGCATTCCTTCACCTAGATATGAGTGGATGCTTGCCAGCCACTCAGTAAATAAATGTGCCATAGTATTGCTTGAACTGAGGCAAATGACAATAGTTAAAAGATAGGAGGGCATGCTCTTAAAATCTAGTGGTGGTGGGTAGTCCCACCAGCAGAGTGACTGTTGCTGCAGAATCATTTGAGGGATGACATCAGGGTAGCAGTTTGACTTCTTGAAAGTTACAGGAACAGAACTTGCCATGTTGTAGTGCATTTTACATCCTCTGATACATCTCGTCTGGATCATTGTAGCCTGCCTAAAACCCAGCTGCTGGAGAATGGAAACTTGTGTGTGCCTCCTAGGTGGTTACATCCCCAGCTTCCCTGGAGGGTGGAAGGCTTTCTTTTCATGGGCAAAGCAAGCAGAGAACCTTATTCACTCACTGGCCTTGAGAATAACTGTAATACTTCGAGGGATTCTTGGTTTTCATGTGTCTTGCATGTAATCCTGACTCAGCTGGCAGAGGTTCAGAGAACTGGAATTTCAGGCCTGTCCCTTGTCTGTCACTTATTTACCTGCCTGCAGCTATGATTTCTGAGTCTTCAGAAGGTGCCAGAGTTGTATTTGGTGTAGAGAAAGAATCCAGGCACTTCAGAAGCTTTAGGGCTGTCCATCCTGGGTGAATTAAAGCAGAAATGTTTTTTTAATGACAATACAGAACTGAGTGGTAAAAATTGAACTACTCATGAAATGTCAAGTAAACAGAAAGTGTTGCCACTGGCAAATCAGTGGCAGGAAGGGAAAGGATAAAGGCAGGTTCTAGGGACAGCAGTTGTTTCCCTTCCTCTAGTGATGTGTTTTGTACTTCCTCCCCATGGCCATCTTCAATGCTGAGTGGAATTCAGTGGCCCATTTCAGTGCAATAATACATCTGCTTTTTGCTCTTGTCAAAACGTGTGCCTCGAGTTGCACCCTGCAGGTGCCAGTGTTGTGGAGGAAGGGATCCTGCCTTGAGAGGGAATGCAACTAAATGATGAGCAGTCAGAAGTGCACACACCCAGTGGGATGCAGAGGAGTGAATGGAGTTTTAAAAGACTTGAAAATATTTGGGATGGTTCTCAGAACGTGCACTTGTTCTGTACTTCACAGGTTACTTTAGGGGCTGGAGCCAAAGATGAATTGCACGTCGTAGAAGCAGAAGCTTTGGACTACGAGGGCAACCCCATCAAAGTAGTGCTGGCATCTCTGAAAATGTCAGTGCAGCCTACGGTAAGTGCAGGAGCTTGGGAGGGTCTGCTGTCAAATGGCAGAAAGATGAGCTGGAAAATGCAGCTGCACAGTGGTTCAGACAGTTTCAATTTTGGCAGTAAATACAAACAAGATATGAATATATTGTGCTTTGTAGGCTTGGTCATCTTGAGGATGACAGACCAGTTAAAATGATGTGTTTTAAAAAGAGATAATGATTACACATATCATCTCTAGGTCTACAAGCACATGTTCGCAAGCAAATGCATGTGTTGCTTTCTTTAAGCCTAGTTTTTCTGCTAGTCCCAAGCTTTGAAGAGATGCTAAACATTACTACTACTCTTCCTTGGTTTAAGGCACCCTGTTGGTCATTCCTGCCTTCTGGAATGTACCTGCATCAGTGTTGCTGATGTAGTGCAAGTGAAGCTGCACAATGCAGGAGACAGGTGTGAGGGATGATGCTCAAGTGAGCTTTGCTGCCAAGAAGAGTGGGAACGTTAGTCTGGCTTTGAAAAGTGGGCTTTGGTATTATGATAAGCAAGGAGAGTGTAGTAAACTCTGGCATATTGGCCCTGATTTGACTAGAAGCTTCTGGAATTCTTTTGTCAGATGGGAGCTTGAAGTACCAGTTAGCCTTGGAGTCAGCAGATGGTGGTGCTGTTGGTTTCATTTGAGTGGACTAAGCGTGCTTTGCCTTCAAGATTTGGATAAATGACAATGCTTTTTTTTTCCCCTAGGTTTCATTAGGTGGCTTTGAGATCACCCCACCAGTGGTCTTAAGGTTGAAATGTGGTTCGGGACCTGTTTACGTCAGCGGTCAACATCTCGTAGGTATGTTACTTCAGTTACTCATCTGTGGCCTTGCTACCTGGCACCAGCAGAACCTGAGTGATGTCTCTCATGTCTCAAGCAGGACTTTATCGAATACTGACCCTCTGAATCCTTAGTTCTTTGTCCTCAGTCATGAAGTAACTGTAGAACAAAGGAGTTTAAGTGCTTGCAGGCTTTCTCTTGCCTCTTGTTTGGTATGTCTAAGAGACTGTTTGTCAGCCATGCTTTCAGTGCATTTAAAAATGGTTGTTAGATTCCCAGTGTACTCTGTTGAGTACTTATAAGCACTGCTTATAAAGTAGCTTTGAGTTTGCAGTAAAAGCTAAGCCAGAACTAGTCTTGTCCTTTGTAGTATTGTCTTAGAAGTGGGTCCTCTTAAAAGTGTCGCTGTAGAAATGTGGGAAGTATTTTAGTTTTGACTTTCCATGGCTACTTCTCTGTGAGGAACGTGAGGCACTTTATGGATGGCAATTGACCCAGTTTAGATTTTAGTGCAGAGTTTTTCTATCTGACAGGAAAAGCTTTCTGATCTCAGTGGCAAGATCACAAGCAGGAAGCTTCTTCCTATCAATTCAGCACCTTAGGAGAACCTGCCTATTTAGTTGTGACACTGTCCTGTTTGTTTCTGACTGGCAATCTTCCTTTTAACTGTTCTTAAATGAAGTGAGGTTTTCTTGACATGATGCCATCATTTTACCAGCATTAGAGGAAGAACCAGAATCAGATGACGAGGAAGATGATGCAAAACTTGTGAACACTTCTACAAAGAGACCAGCAAGTGGAGGAGGAGCCAAAACACCACAGGTATAAACACTTTGTCAGCTTGTCTGCAAAATTTTCTTGGCTTTGGCATTAATGCTGTCTCCAGTAGAGCAGCTGGATGGCTTGCTATGGATTTATGAAGCTTTGTCCACTGCGGTAACTTGAGTGTATGCAGATTCTAGTGTAAATAAGTGTACTGAAGCTGTTGGAAGCTCTGCAGTGTAGAAGGCAAGATCCCCGTGCTCAGACTGTACTGTAAATTTCCCAGTAGCTTTTGAGTTGGCAGTGGTTGATTTTTTTTAGCTGAATTGATGTAAGATCATCTTGTAATTAGGCCAGAAACTGTTTCAGATGAAGGTTGCTTTTTGTGAAGCCCCAGTGGTACTGACACTTGACATACTTGGTCTCTTTTAAGAAAAAAGCAAAATTATCAGAAGATGATGAGGATGATGATGAAGATGAGGACGAGGATGATGAGTATGTATGCTTGTTTTGGGGAGTGGGTTTTGAAATACAGAGCTAACAGTTTCAGAATACAAATTGTGTGACGTAACTTGATGTCAAGTCAGCAAGCTGCCTTTTTATCCTGGCTACAAGAGAAGCACAATTACCTCCAGTTTGTCTCTGCAATGCAGTCTAAGTTGGTGTTACTCAAACATGGGTTATAAAGCTTAGTTTCATGTAATTTATTACCTTTGAATAGATTTAAAATCTCTTGATAGTAGTAATGGAAGACTTTCAGATACATGCATTGGGTGGTAAAGCAGAAGGGAGTGTATTTAACTGCTGTTTAAACAGCAGTTACTGTACATGTCCTTACACCCTGCCTTGTGTTTAAACATGGTATAAGGTAGACTTGGGGAAGATTGCTTCCTTTATGAATAAAACATTGGGAGGGAGGAGGGAGGCTCATTAATGCTGTGAGCATGAATCTTGAGTTATGGTGAGTGACCTTTCTAATTGTAGTGATGAGGATGACTTGGACGATATTGAGGAAGAAATCAAAACACCAGTGAAGAAAGTAAGTGGCATATACATACGTATTTATATATGTGCATATATTGTGACCCTCTTTACCCTTAAGGATTAAACAGCCTGTTTAAATGAACTTGAGGTCAGTGATGACATCAGATGGACTGCAGCTAAATTTATTTAGACAGGAGAAACAAGTGTTAACATCTCTTAAATATACATATTGACTGTCCTGATTAAGACATGTTTGAGGGTTCACATGCAGACCCCTAAAGCAGAAAGCAGGGAGGAAGCATTGTGTGAAATAGCTGTTTAGGTTGTAGCTTTGCATTTGTTGTAATACAGAAGTGAACTGAGGTGTCACCTCTTTTTGGTGCGGGGTTGTGCTTTACAGCAGACTATGTGTCAGTGCAGGAGATGACTATTTAGGCACAGCTATCTGGCTTGTGTGAACGGGATGCTTTTCATTTAGCTTAATCTGACTAAAGAGATGGCAATAAGCTATAAGAACACTTCAGTGTTCAACATACATCTCATCCAGGGATGTTTTTTTGCTTTGCTGAAGAGATATGATTGGGTTCTTAACAGCATGCACGTGCAATTGTCAGACTGCTGTGATTTTTGTCTAACTACTGGGCAGCAAAGTCCTGTTCAAAGATGTGGACTGTGCTGTGCCGTTTCAGTTCTGTGTGCTGTAGAAAAGATCTTTTTAGCAACTCATCTTGTAAGATACGTGTTATGTATGTGAGCCCATTGGAAAAGGTTTGCCTCGGGCAGCCAAGTGTGAGGTTATATCAGCCCTTGAGTGCCATCTGGTGGTAAAATAAGCTGTAACAGAACTTGGCAGCTGCAGAGGTTCAAGGCAGTACTTTCTTTTGGAACTTGTGTAATTTAGCTTGAATCTGTATGTTCATATCTGCTCTTCAGAAACAAACAAACATGTTCGTGTTTTGCTTATGATATGCTGCTCTGTCCTAATGAATATCTTTAGGTGGTATTGCACAAGTTTTAAGGCCTGGTAAAGCCAATCTGAACTGCAGGCTTCCTGCCATGTAATCAAGTCTATTGTGACTGAATTAAATGGTCCCTTGATTTATATAGAAATAGAAGAATCCGGTTCTTAAGCATTGCCCACACACATCGTGCATAATGTTTCTGTACATGCCAAGCAAAAGTTAATGGTTGTGTTAATAAAAACAGGTAGCACTAAGTCAGATCTTGAACAAGTTTAGCATTCAGCAGTTTTTCATGGCAAATGAGCTGAAATGGCTTTTTTTTTTTTCCCCAGCCTGTTCGTGAGGTTTCAGGAAAAAATATGCAGAAAGCAAAGCAAAATGGAAAAGACTCCAAGCCATCCACACCAGCACCTAAATCAAAAGTGAGTGACAACTAATGAATAAACTAAATGTTAATTCTCATGTGGAAGCTAGTTTTATTGCCTAAGGGTAACTTTTAAGTAATGTGCTATCCATTAAATTAGGTGTTTGAGTCTTAATATGAAGCACGTTGGGTATAGTATTCACAGCTTCAGATTCCCCTTTGAAGCTCTTCAGTGATGGATATCTAACCATAGCAGCCAGGATTTGAAATCAGCCATGCTATCCATCCCTTGGGAATATTGATGAGTCCATGGTTTCAAATCTAAGCCTTACGTGTTCTTGTGTAGATGCCTGTACAAGAGGGTGAATGGCAAGTGTGCCACTGCAATACAAGAGGCTGCTGCTGACAAGGAAGTGTCACTTGATTGATTTGAGAACTAGCAAGTTTTTTGTTCAGTTGCTCTGTAGTTGTTGGACTTCCTTGTGCAGCTTTTTTTGTTGCTGTGTGCCAGGGAGATTGATGCAAATTAGTGAGGGATGGATGGTAGGATAGCATCTGAAAAGCACAGCAGGTGTGTGTGCTTAAAGCATGACCTAATCTGACTGCAGTTGTGGAGTAAACTCTAAATAACTGAATATTTGAGCTATTTTGATTTCATTCCTGTTGGGAGAAGTTGCTACATAGACACTTGCTCAGAAGCATAAGATGCTACCTATGCTCACTGTAGTAACTCCAGACTTCAATGTACTTTTCCTTGTCCCTGAGGAACGTGTTGGAAGCACAAATTTAACTTCTGTGACTCTTAAACTCTTAAATACCTGTGTGATAGCTACTTCTTTTATTGCATAAATATTCTGCACTAGGCTTTAACATCATTGTTCTTTAGAAACCTTGTATACAGAGTAACTTCGTGTGCATGTTCCTAACAAAATGAATAATTTTCAGACTCCAGATTCCAAGAAGGATAAATCTCTAACTCCAAAAACACCAAAAGGCCCTCTGTCCTTAGAGGAGATCAAAGCAAAAATGCAGGCGTCTGTAGATAAGGTGAGTTTTGGGCAACTTGAGCTTTCCCAGTCTTGTTTTCACACTTCCACTGATCAGAACATGGTTACATGGTGCTGATTGCTGTGCTGTTTGATACCAGAGTTATGTTCATGCTGAAGCAGAGTTTTTCTCATGCCTGGAATAACTTGGTGTTAAAGCAGTATCCAGCCTGGGCATCCAGATGCTTGTAGTGCTTTATAACTTCCAGAAGGGGGAGATAGATACTTGTGAAATGAATGAATGAATCTCAGAAGACCTGAAAGCATTTGCTGTCTGAACTGGAGCTCTGGGATTGAGTCTTCCCACAGAGGATGTTTCCTCTTTTGATGAAGTGACAGGGCAGTAACTTGGCTTCTGCTTGTTACTGGCTTTGACTAGCACTTGATGGTTATGTATATGACTGTTCTTCTCAGCTGCTATTGAAGTGTAGAAAGGAATATTGCATTTTACTTACAGGCTGGTTAGGTAAAAGTGTAGCAGGTGATGGAAATTCTGTCCTCCTTGGCCAAGTTTGGAAATGTGTGTGTTAGTTGGGGGTGCAGTTCAGTACACGCTTGTACTGCAGAATAGGTGGCAATGAGGACCATCTAGACTGTAGAGTTCTAGGTTTACTCACTATGTCAGTGTGCCTGTGGATTGTATATTTGCTTGTGACTGAACCAGACTCTCTAGTGGAGATGAATTTTTGGCTCATCTTAGTGCCATGAAGGTTTCTAGTTTGGTTTGAGATGAGAAACAGCGGTAATGGAGTTTTAGCTAAAGAGACAGGATTATCCTCTGCCTAGACTTACAATGTTTTGAGGCAGTTTTGCCCAGGAATGCAAAGTTGCACAAAAGGAGTGAGTGCAGTGTGAGCAATGATGTATCATGATCAGGACTGAAGTGTGCATATCCTTAAATTGTGACTCTTGACAGTGAAGGATGGTGTCATTCTGCTAGGTCAGGCTAACCTCTTGGATCTAGTGGATGCTAGGGTGGGTTTTTGCATGACTCAGAGGAGCCATCATCAGTGCTGTTTCTTACAGTGTCAGCAGAAGTAGCTGGGCTGCTCACAGTAGACAGATATCCCTGTGGAGGGGAGCCTGCAGGCTTAGATAACAGGCAAATAGCTTCAGGATATACTTTCAGTTGCTGAGGGATGGTGGTTTTACTGGGAAATGCTATGTAAGGACAAATAGGTAGAAGCAGCAGCAGGCAGCTTAATTGTTTTCCAAGATGATACCAGAGTGTACTGTTGTAAGGCAAAAGGGTTGTGTGTTGCTATATGCAATTGCACTTCCAGCTGACAACCGGCAAGTTAGCAACTCTACTACTACAAAAAAAATCACTTTATTGAAGTATTAGAGAGCTGCTGTCAGCAAACTGATAGAAAAGCATGAGTATTTGACAGAATCCAGAGCCAAGACAAGGCCCAAATCAAAGCTTTTTGGTTGCAGTGTTGGGGTTTCAGATACCTGTAATGTAGCTGTTTCCTTTGAACATGAAATTGCTGTCTTCTGCACTAAGGTGCACTACTGTATTTGGCTGGGTGTATTTTAACTGATGCACCTGAAAAATGCTACTCAAAGGGGTGTGTGAAAGTAAATCAGTGTCTATTGAAGTAATGTGTTGTCTTATTTTGCCTGGAGATAATAAGAGACGGGAAGATAAACCTTGATCCGTGCATTTCACCGAATCTGTTTTAGTCCTTTGAGTATGTACAAATCTCACTAGAGGGGTTCTTCAAATTCATGGAACTCTGTCCCAGAACGAGTCTTGAAGGGTGGGTGGGAGACCAGTTAATATTTTACTTTAGAGAGCTGAGGTCAGAATCCTGTATGAGTTCTTTCTACATTACCATCCTTTCAGACATGTGGAACTAGTGCTAGTTGATCTAAATAGCATATGAATTGACTACAAACAAAGTTGTTTCAAGTGTTTGCTTGCTGTTATGTTTTTGAGCATGAACAAAGATGCTTGTAGAGCCACTCCAGTTGGTAGGCACTCCTGTGAGAAATACCCAGCTACTCCAGAGAAGCAGATTTACAAAAATAGATCAGGTTATTGATTTGGGGTGTAGCAAGATGAGTTTAGTGAAATGCCGTGTCTGTTGGCAAAAAGGTTTAAGCTCTGTATCTAATGGGATCATGAAATGACTTGCACGCACTGAAGCTTGCTTTCTTCAAAACAGGGTACTACCCTTCCTAAGCTGGAACCCAAATTTGCCAACTATGTTAAGAATTGCTTCAGGACGGAGGACCAGAAGGTAAGTGCATTTATTAAAACTTTTGATAAAGTCCAAAAAGCTTTTATAACCTGACTTAGGGATTCTTTTCCACTTCTTAATCTTTACAAGCTTTGGACTGTTTCAAAGGGTTACAAACCACGAACAATACTTCAAATTAAAGAAATGGAAAGGGTTTTAAGGGTTGAGTTGGCTAAGATGGGAAAGCTAATATTTTATTACATTTTTCCAGCTTTTATATGGTTGGTAAATTATCTCTTGCTTACTAAACCCACAGAATTTTCCTTTTTGGCACCATATTGGTTAAGGAAATGAGCTGTGGTTTTCCTTGCTGCTGAATTTGGCCACCTAGGCCAGTCTGCTGTTCAGCCTTTTGTTGGGGAGAGTGTCTGGGAGGGGGAACTGTTTTGTGATTGAGATTATGGCCTTTCTTGCTACTTTTTCTCCCAAAGTCAACTGTAAAGAGGGCGAGCCAAAAGGTGGTATCAGGAAGCAAGTCTCTTGAGTTAGTTATTATTCGACATACACTGGGCTAAAATGTGTCTTAGATTTCCCTATCAAAATTCCTCAGAGTTAAGACTTTCTTCCAGTGACAGAATTCCTTACTCTTTCCTGCTTCCCTCAGTGGTTCAGAGTAAACTTGTCTGATAGACAAATTGATAGGTTCTTGAAAGAATGTTCAAAAGCAGTTAGCCTCAGCTACTGGAGTTGGTCTGACATTAGCCAGGGTAGGCAGAGTTCAGCCAATATTTGCCTAACTGCTCCACACCCATCCTCTCACTTACCTTCACCGAATTCTTACTATCGGGGCTTACTGTGAATAACAGTCTTCTAGCAGAAGGGCTTAACATCTTGTTTTTCAACCTGATCTTTCTGTGACAGGAATGCATTTTGTTGTTGTGACTGAATGTCATCGTTGGTGGGGACAGTAAACTGTAAAACAATTAGAAAGACTGATTCCAGTTTCTTTTTGTGTACGCTTTCAGGTCATTCAAGCTCTCTGGCAGTGGAGACAGACTCTGTAAGAAAAGAAAAACACTTTTCAAACCAGTTCATTAAAACCTGCAGTCTTATTTCTGTAACTGTTATTTGGCTGTCCTTTTTACAAACGCTGAAAAGTAAAAAAAAAAAAGAGCTTTTTTTTTTTTTTCCCCCTACCGTGTCTGATAAATGTCATCCAGGTTACCTTGCCAAGAATGTGTTGTCCAAAATGCCTGTTTAGTTTTTAAAAGATGGGACTCCACCCTCAGCTTCTCATTTTAAGTATGTATGGAATGTTTTGATAAGGCATGGTGGTGGTGGTGGTGGTCAGACAAATGGAAGTGGTGGGGAGACTAAATGTACGTGGAGGAAAAAGAAATAAAGTTTAGTATTTTAATAAAGTCCTATCGTTTCTTTTTTTATGGGCTTGGGGAGAGTCTGCACACTGAAGAAGATAACACAGCTTTTTAAGGTTCTCCTAGGAACTGCTGCTAAGGGTTTTTAGCTACTCCTCTTTACCCAAGGACACATCAGAGTCCCAGTTAGGTTGTCAGCTTTTAACAACAACTGAATTTTCAAGAGCTTTGCAGCAAATGATTGGTGGGAAGGCTTTAAGTGGTAAATGGGGCTTTATTCTTGTCTGGAAGTGACCACTAATGACATAATTGCCTGAAACAACCTTTCCTGCATCTCAGTTTTCTGCCCTGCTTCATTGCTCTTGGGTTTATGGTTTCTCTGCAAAGGCTGAGTTTTTGTAAGGCTTGTGACTCCACTTGTAAAATGCAATACTGTTGATTTGGGAGTTGCTGGCTGTGCTGTTCCTCTGAGGTGCTGCAGTCTCTGAGGTTGTCTCACATCATGACTCCTCTGTGAGGGTTTTGTGGAGGAGACAATTAGTTTAAATGCTGCAGGGTGTGCCTAGAGAGTTCCCCGAGGGAGACAAATGCCAGTGGATGAATTGCTGGGAATGATGAGGAGCTAAATCCCCAGCAAATGCCAACAGCTCAGATGGGCAGAACGATCTTGATCCCTTTCTTTGGTCATTTTTGTTTACTGCCTGCCAGTGACACTAACGGGCAAGTTGTTTGACTGCTGGTGGTGCTTGCCAAAGTATAAGGGCCCTTTAGGATGAGGGAAGGAAAGCAATGGATGTCATGCCTTGCACTGAACTCTTCCTCGAGGCTCTTAACTAAAAGCTGGAATGCCATGTCTGTGTAGGAACTGCAGAAATGGGGTGAAGAGGGAAAGGATGCTTGACACAAGAAACATTTGACCGGTTGTGGGGTAGCTATTGAACTGATTTAATCCTTGTTATGTGGGAGAAGGAACGCAACTGACTTTTCACAGCAGAAATATCTTACTTGAGACTAGGAGGACATGAAAGCAGGCTTTAGCAGCTTGAGGTGTTTTCCACTGAAAGGACTTTGGAACCTTTAGAGTCCTACAACAGTTGCCTTCAAGACATGGTAAAAAAACCAGTTGTGCTAGTGGGACGTTTTTTGGTTGTATTTTACTGAGTGTTCTTTTATTTCCAAGTTGGTTCAGAAGTGGAATGTGTAACTTGGTTTGTAAAGCATTCACTGGAAATATTTTAAAGGTTTGGAGTGATAAAAATCTTACTTTCTGTAGCTGAGATTCTGGACGTGAAGGAAACTGAATGCAAGTCTCCAGAAGCAAATATTTCTTTTAGGGGAGAAAAAAAAAAAAAGCCTAAAAGCTATGCAGAGTGCATGGTAGAGAATTGAGACAGTGCAAGTCTGGTGTCAAAGATTCATTTAAGCTCGAGTGTAATTGCAGCATGTGAAGTGACAGAGTAGAAGGGTTTGAAATGCCTCTTGTGTTGGGGTTATGTCAATAGATGATGTCATATGCACAAGTGAGAGAAAAATTTCCCTGGTGAAACAGAGCTGATGGCACAGACAGGCTTATTGAAGCAAAAATTGCCCTCAATTTTGGCTGAAGCAAGTGAAAATTGTACAGTAATTTCAGTGAGAGGCTGTTCAGCCAATAAAACATGCAGAGTCTTTGAGTTTTCAGAAAAGCCAGGGTGTTGTCTGACCATAGGTCACTGACCAGAGCAGGTCTGTGGGGTGCAGCCAAACTAACACAAGGTTATAAGTCAAATCTTTATCAAGCTGCCATTAAACGTCATGAGGCATCTCTGAGGCACCTGCATCATGGCATAGAAATGGTAACTTGTCTTGTGCCCCCTTGAGCTTGCCCACTCAATGTTCTGCCAATGTGTGTTCTTACAGCTCTAGGGCTGTGAAGTGGTCGGGCTGGCTGGCTGGGACACTGCTCCTGCCTGCCTCATCCCTCTCAAGAACATGTCCCTCACCCCTTCCTGCTGGTCTCCAACCCCTTGGCTGCTGTTGGGACTGGCCAGCTCGTGACATGAGCTTGGGGTTGCTGTGCTGTGCAGCTGTATCCTTTGGGATATTCACGTGCAGTCACCATTTCTTCCACTTTGAACAGCACCTCCAAGGTTGAATTAAAAGATTATCTTAATGTAAGCTCAGGTGTGAATACCTGCTGAGAAGATCCCAAATATCAGATGTGGGTAAGTGAAATAACCATCCTGGGCTTTCTGCAGAGCTGGAATGCGTTTTTACCATGGTAATAATGGCACAAGTGCATCAAAGCTGTGGTGTTTGATGGCTGCATTGAGGGTTATAAGCCTCTCTGATCCTGAGCCTTCAGGGTGGCTTAGTTGGGAGCATTGAAGGTACATAGTCAAGTGCATCGATGTAGATGAAGGGTTTCTCTCTCTCTGCCATGGGAAAACAACTGACCTTCCCTTTACAGGCTGGTGAAATACCTTTCCAGGAGGTTGTCTCTTCATCTCTTTTCAATAAGAAGGTAGCTGGTGTGTTCCCCTGCACAGGAGGGAGGGGTGTGCAGCAGCACTGTCCTCTGCTGCAGTGTTGGCTGCAGATACAGCCACTCCATATGGATATGTGGTTTTTGTCTCCGAAGACATCAGAGAAGGTGATCACAGAGGATACTCTCCTGCAGCAAAACCACCTCTTCCAGCTTTGGGAGATGATGGGTCTGTGTCTTATTCCACGAGATGTTCAAGAAAAGGACTTGTGGCTGCCTTAGGTCTGTCTCGGGGTTCTGTTTGCTCCTCTGGACTGAAATACCCTGCCAAAATGATGTCTGGGCCCCCAAGTGCTATGGTGAGTGTGGGGCTCTGTTTGCATGTGCTCAGCAATTGTTGCAGCCTTTGGGGAGGAACTACTCGAGCATGGCTGGCAGGAGGGGTGGAAGGGAGTGTGTGTGGGCTGAGGTAATGGAAAACAGGGCCAGGATGGGTGGTGGTTCTGGGCTTTTTGCCACCCAGACAGTCCCTCAGGGGCTAAGTTCATGCTGGAACATGCTCTCTGTCCTCTCCTCCTCTAGTAATCTTGCCCAGATACCCCAAGCTATGTCCTGTCTACTTCCAGTGTGCCATTGCTGACTAGCAGCCAAGTTCTTCCAGCTTTTCCTTCCCTCTTTCACTGTGGAACAAGCACAAACATCCTTAATCCTCTTGCTGTCTTCCCAAAGGGGAATTAAAGACTGGATCCTACCTAGAAAATGCTGTAGGAAAAAAGCTGCCAGTGGATGAAGTGGTTTGAAGCAAAGGGTTCGATGGAGGGCCTTTATCTCCTGGCCTTGGCTAATGGGCAGTAGGTCCTGGCAAGCAGCAGCAAGCTGTGTTGAGTGAGGTCTGGAGGTTTTGTGATCTGGTATTTATTAAGGATTGCTTCCTCTGAGCCCTGGCTCCTGTAAGCTGAACAAGAGCTGAGCTTGTGTGGTTGAGCACAGGAGCAGCAGTGCAGGGCTTCGAGGTGTGTCTGGCAGGGCCTGACTTGTCCTTCCCTTTGCAGACAGCAGAGGGAATCCCCTGCTCTCCCTGAGTTCTATCTGCATTTAACACTTCTAGGAGTGATCTTGTGTGGTGTGTTGATGAGGACTTCGGTGGCTGGCTTGTTGTGTGAGTGGATTTTAAGCCATGTCTTATCTGGACCAAATAAAAGACGTTAAATGTTAATTAAGAGGATCTAAGTGTGCCACAGAGACCACTGGACTCTTCTACCTGTGTGTGTGACCTGTGTCAGTTGTATGGGGATAACACTGCTTGCTTTCTTCAGAGACTTTCTTTTCCCCTTCCACTACTTTTATTGGTCCTCCAGAAAATACTTGACAGGAAAAGGATCCCAGGAGAAAAGGAACTTCTAGTGACATGATTTACACACAGTACTGAGGCAGTGATAGCATCTGTCTTCCCAGTGCTACTTCCCATAGTATGTGCTGCTTTAGCTGTGTCCTGTGTGTAAATGTGTGTGTGTGTGTGGACACTGAGACAGTGGACAACTACAGCTGGTGGGTAAAGCTTTCCATTTAGTAATAAGGCTCCTTCCCTGCGCCTTAACTCTTGTTTTTTCTCCCCATACCTTTAACCATTTCCTTCAGTTTTCCATGTGGAAATTGCTTTAAATGAGCCCATCCCTCCTGGCTAAGGGCAGTAACATCTCATGGAATCACCATAATGAAAAAGGAGAGACAGCCCTTGTGTTCTCCAGAGACCACAGGACAGGACGATTGGGGCATCTTGTCTTTATTTTTTTAGAGTCTCCAAGTAGAAGAGTTACTTCTGCTTGTTCCTTCTGGCTAGTCCCTTCTTGCTTACAGATCTTCCCATGGCCTTCTCCTTGATAACTTGGTCCATCACTGCTCCTCAGGCTTCTCCTTGCTGCTGTCTCCTCATCCATCAGTTCCCCCTGCAAGTCCCATTGCTGTTGTGAGCAGCTCTGACTTTCCCTGGTGCTCTTGTGCTCTCAAATCAGTAGGGAAAGCTCAGTGTTGGAAACCTGTTGCTGCTGGGCAGTGTCCCTGGGAGCACAGCAGAGATGGATGCCCTCATGTCAGTCATGGTGAAGAGTAGTGATGGTTAAAGCCCAGTCCAAGCAGACAGGGCATTCAGCCTTACCTGTTTGTGAGATGCCCAGGAGAATGAGAGCTGCAGAGATGTCTCTGCTGACCTGGGACACTGATTTTTCCAGGAAAAAAAATACCCCATTTGTGTATATCTGGAAACAGCAAAGACTCACCCACCTCTTGTATTTGTTGAGCTACTCTGAAACCAGATGTGGCTGAGGACAGTGACATAGAGCACTGAGAGGTCCAAGACATCGCCATTTGCTCAATGCCTACATCTGTGTGTGCATCAACCTTGAAGTGCCCCTGGGCAGCACGTGGGCCGTGGGGATGCATCTAGCCATGCAGCCTCCACTTGAGTTCCTACAGTGGGCAGGAGCCCTGTGGTGTGGTGATGGTGGTGTGGGGAGGGATTGGCTGTCCCACATTTGAAGGAGACTCTGCAGGTGAGAGTTGAGAATGTTGACTTGCTGGAGACAGCTTAATTCAGGAGGCTTCAGTCAGAGAGGTTTCTGTTTAAGAGCTGTTGAGCTGAAAAGCTCTGAGTTAAGGAAATATTAAGTTTTGAAGCTTAACAGCTTGTGATGACTTTTTTTTTTTTTTTTTTTGGTAGGGAAAAATGAAACCATGGAGGAATATAAATGCAAGAAGCCAAGCGCTAGGATTTAATGCAGTGCAAAGGCTGGAAAGGAGTGGAATTTCCCCCTGGTTTGTGTAGGGTTGTCTGCAGAGGTTTGTCTCTCTTTGCCTGCGTTTGGAAGCGTTCAAGCAGCTGCTGTGTGCTTTCAGAAAGAAGCTGGGATGCTCCTGGGTGCTGGCACTGAGGAAAGGCCCTGTGCAGGATGGGCAGGCTGAGGGGCTGCTCAGGGAGTGGCACTAGTCCATTTGTCTCTGCTTTAGCTCGAGATGTCCATCACTTTCAGTGCCTTGTTGGTATTTTTCCTTGTTCCTCTGTGGATGAAGCACTGAGATTTATTTAATGAGTGTGCTGGAGCTTTCAGAGTTAGATGTTGGTTCCTAAATCCTATTGAAATGGAGAAACACCTTTGCAAACCCTGAAGCTGTAGCTGCCTTGGTTGGTTTTATGAAGTAATGATACACATCCCAGTACAGCTTGTGGCTTTCTGGGTTCTCCCTTTGCATGGGACCAGGAGATGTGGAGATGGTCTAGAGCTGGAAGAGATGCTGCTCTTGCCTCTGTTCCCAAGAAGTCCAGGAAGAGCTGTTGGCTGCGGAAGTTCCTGGGAGCACCCCTGCCCTCCCTGGAGCTGGGACAGCCTCTCTGCAGCACTGGGCTGGCTGCAGCTTTTGGGATTTCCTGGCCACTTCCATCCTCCCAGAATCTGGTGCTTTGCCTTGCCCAAGCTCCATCCCCTTCCAGTCCACAGAAGACTGTCCCACTTTGTCTACCTCTTATTAATGCTACAGAGGGAAAGCTGCCAAGCTTGGTATGCCATTATTTGTGTTTCTCATGTTATTCCATGACTCTGTTATGTCTGTTTGGCATGCATTATGTGCTTTTCCAGTCTTCATTCTCCAAGGCAGGAGTTCCTGGTACCTGGAAGAGGCCTCCCCTGGTCACGTCAGGGAAAACTCCAGCAGAGCTGGGCTGACACACCTGTGTAAGGTCACCTTTGATGAACATCAGTCCTCACAGCCCTTCTCAGTGCTGAATGGTGGATGTATTGTCTCTATCCAGGCTCCAGAGAGAGACCTTCACCTCTTTCCAGCTGGGTTTCCCAACAGCTATTAAACAGCAAATAGTTCTTGCTCAAAAGATGAAGCTGCCTGTGTGTAAGGTGGATAGAGACAGAATATGCACTGTAGCTCCTCTAAAAGTTGTCTTTCCTTTTACTGAGGATTTAAAATGTAGAAATCCCCTCCAAGTTGAGTTCCAAAGAACTACTCATTGAAGTGACCCGAGGCTGGAGAGGCAGAAGATGATGGGAGCAGATGGCGCACAGGTTATCTCTCCAGCAGCAGGGCTGAGATGAACAGAGAACAAGTTCAGCTCTATGCCAGCAACCTGGCTTCTTTCCTTTTCCTGTACATCTCAAATCTGAAGGAGCAAAGGCTCCATGGCATGGTGTGCCAGGTGCAGGGGGCTGCAGCCTGCACCAGCCTCTGCTGCCACCTTCTCACTCACTCATATTCCAAAGAGCCATGCAATGGGTGGGAAGGTTTCCTGCTCAAGTATGTTGCTGAGTCCTTGGCCCTATTGAATGTGTTTCGTGCTCTGAAATTCCTGCTCCTTGGGTGATATGGACCAATGGAGCAGAGCAAGGGGAACTTGTTTCATGGGAGGCACCTTCACTGCTCTCCAAGCAAAATGTCATACTGCTCAGGCTTTGGTTAGAGCTGCTGGAAAGCAGTCACTAATCCAATAAGGCACTGAGGCACTGTAGGACATAGCTGAGGCATTTGCATGGGTGAGTGAAAGGCAGTAACCCTGGGAGATCCCAGGGAGCATCCCCTTCACACAGACCCTACCTGGCCCATGTCCTGCTTATAAGATGTTGTGAACATCAAGCACTGGCCTTAGCACTGAGCTGTGTGGAAAATACCAGCCTGACTAAAGGTGTTCATTCTCCAGTGGGTAGTGGCTGGCTTTGTGCTGGGAATGGAATCAAACAGCAGCAAATGCTGAAGCAATAGGCACGGGTGCAGAGCTCTTTATATACGTATAGGTATGTATACACACACATATTCATGACAACATACAGCTAAGTGATGTTTCTCTCTTTCCACTGATACATGTGAGCTGTCTCCTCTATTGATGGGACATTACCTGAGCTGTCTCATCTAGCTCTTTATCTAACAGAGCTCAACTCTGTTCTTGAAGGCTGGTAGCCTGAGCTTCACTTCACGTTGGTATTATTCTCCAGGTAACTATTGGGATTAAAGGGCTTTCTCAGACTACTGGGGCACAAGAGGTGGGTCTAGTTTAAACAAAAGAACTTGTGTGATTGCAAACTGAATGATTTCATGGTTGGAAAAAGAACAACCCAGCGTGCCTCGTGTAAAACGTCCTCCCAAGTGTTGCCCTGGCAGTTTACACTGCTTGAGGTGTCCTGGTGCCTTTTGCTCTGTGTGGATCCCATCCCTTTGGCAGCCTCTTTCAAGCCCCGCTTGGCTGGAGTTTTTCCATGTGTAGCTCCCAGCTTTGCTGTAGCTGCTGTTATTTTTCCCTGCTGTTGGGTGAAGTGACAAAAGTTAGTGGCAGCTCCACAAATTGCTTTTCTAGCTGTGCCATTTCCCTCTGGGCACAGGGGCAGCTCAGGCAGTGAGCACTGTCTAAGGAGCCTTTCTAGAGGGTGGTGCTGGGGTTGCCATGATGTTGAAGCCCCCAAAGTGGTGGGCCAGGTGCCTGTGGCTGCTGTAGGGACTGTCATTGCTTCCCCAGCGCATCACCAATGGCGTTTCTACATCAGGCTGGTCTGATGAAAGCCCACAGGTGGAAAGCATGAACTTCCCTTCGCATCACTGGGATGTGCAAGTGGCGAACATCATCCTGCTTAACCACTCTGAGGCCCTCCAGGGCAGCCCTCATGCAGGTAATGTAAAGCAGCTGATGTGCTCAGTGTGTGAAGGCTCTGCTGGTGGTGGGGGGACACGACACTTTGACTGTGGAAACCTCACCAAGAAATCCTGACTTTGATGTTGCTGTTTCCTGTTCTTGTGGAAAGAGGAAGCAGTGATGCTTTTGCCTGGTTTCCTCTGGATTTCAATGCCACAGGGTGTCACCTGTGTGGAAGGGTGAGCTTTGAGGCTTGGCATGATGGGCCTGATGGTGAGAGTGCAGCAGCTTGGCACCATCACAGCAAGGATGTGAGCCAGGTGCCTGTTTTCGGCATAGATGCTCCCTCCTCCTGGGTAACTCTGGAGTTGGGAAGAAGAGAAAGGTGATGTGGGCTGTTGGTGGAGCAGGAGAAATTTGGGTTTCAGTTGGGGAGGATATCCTTGGTCTGGTGTGGTCTCTGGTGCACTGGCCACCTGTGAGAGACTTGATGGCCCTTTTGGGACTGGGGTGGAGAGGCCACTCATGCTTCCCCTGGCCAACCTGCACCATCCCCCTTCAGCATGTGGGTTACAGCAGGCTGATGTTACAGCCTTGCATTTGTGACTAAAGAAGATATAAAGGAAAGAAAATCACCTAAGGAGAGTAAAAGAAGCCCATTGGGGCCCAACAGCTGCCTTGGGGCTGCTTCTGAGACCCTTTAGAAATGATTCTCTGAGTTTCAGTGGTCAGGACAGCTGAGAAGGAGCGAGCAAAGCTCCTACTGACAGCTGGCTGTGAGTGTCAGGGAGGGATTGTTGCCTTTTGCCTTTGCAGAACTGCCTTGGGAGTCGGGCAGGGTCTCATTTGGTGGTGGACATGGGACTTGGTGGAGTGACGGGCTGATGCACGTGGCAACGCTGGGCTTGACCCCACCACACCATGGGGTGACGTGGCACCACTGTGATGGGGATGCGTGGTGCCACTGATGATGCTGGTGGCATCGGTCATTGACAGCAGTTGGGATTTGTTCTATTTTTGACTTGTAGATCCCTAAGACCAGAGGTGTCAAGTCCATTAGACACATCCCATAGGTGTGTTAGTGCTGGAGGGTTTATGAGAAGCTGCTTCGGTCACTGTTTTCAAACTTCTTAATGCTTTTTGGGCCTGAATCTAGAGGCTGAGAAGCACTGTGGTTCCATCTCTGAAGGCTCCCTAGTGATAAACTCCACAGATTAAAGATGCTGCTTGATTTGCGGCTGAGAAGGAGGGGAGTGAGGAGGGGGGGAATAGCGAGCGCCTGAGTCCCTGTGTCCACAGCGGGGTCCAACACGCTGCGCCGTTACTCGAGTGGAGGATTTGGAGAGCTCAGACTTACGAGCCGTGGTTGTGTTCTCACTTCATAAAGGTGTTAACTGACTGTGTGCGTGGAAGTTCACGGTTCCTGGCGTTGCGGCTGCTCTAGAGCGAGCTTCCAGAGGCAGGGGACGCGTTACCGCGCGCTCGCGGCGTGGGAAGCGATTTCTTTACCTAAGGAAAAAAACACCCCAAGGAGAAGAAAGTGGGGAAAATGAGGCGGTGCGGTGGCTGTGGTGCGGGAGCGCTGCGGAACGCTGCCGCTGGAGGGCAGGCGCGGTGTGCGAAGCGGCCGGTGGCAGCGCCGGGCGGCTCCGGCAGCGCGGCCGCTGCGGTGATGCCGCCGAGGGAGCGCGGCCGGGCTCATGCACCCAGCCGGGCGGCTGCGGCGCTGCCCGGGCTCGGCGGGGGCGGCTGCCGGGGTCCCGCTGCCACCCGCCCGGGGGTCACCGGGGACGGGCCGCGCTGCTGCCCGCTCGGAGGTAAGAGCGAAGCGGGAGCGGCCGCGGCTGCGGTGGGCACGCGTGGGGGGCGCGGCCGTGGGGCAGCTGCAGCTCTGGTTCTGGTGGGGGGTGACGTGTGCGTTTTCCCTCCGCCGCCCGCTCCATCGGGCCGGGGAAAGGGGCTGGTGCAGCGCGGCCCCGCTCGCTCGTTCCCCCCATTCCCTCGCTCCTGGTTTGTTTTTTT